>CM036243.1:37719487-37814487 GCA_020698575.1 Bostrychus sinensis | reverse complement strand
CTTGAGGGATCCTGTTGCCTTGAGTTTTTGCAGCATTGTTTTTTACAGTGCATTTCAAACTCAATTTCTTTTTGTTTACTTAATATAGACAGCCTTTGGGGGCCCCTGCAGTACCTTCGCGGACCCCCAGGGGGCCCTGGACCCCACTTTGGGAACCGCTGTTCTACTGTATAGAGCTGTTCATATCAAAGTAAAAACAATTATTATAGAAAAAAAGTCTCAGTCTTGACTCGAACCCCAAAAGTCTCGGCCTTGTCTTGGTCTCGGGTCACTCTTGTCTCGTCCTAGTCTTGGTCTCATTTAGTATGGTCTTGACTACAACTCTCGTCTACAGTCATACATAAAAAAACTGAACATTAACGAAATATTTACCTTATCACAGTTGTAACAGAAAAACATTAGCAAAGCAACAAATACATAATGCAGTTTAGGATCGATAACGATTGGTTTCAGCACCGTGGACAGCGCCACAGGCCCGCGTTATTGGCTCTAGCACCATGGACAGCGCCTTATCTCTACGCACAGCTTAAATGGGCTCAGCGCCATAGACAGCGTCAGCGCTATTCCCTCAGTTTAACAATTTTCAGCACCAAGGACAGAGTGCCATCTCTACACACAGCTTAAACAGGGTCAGCACCGCGGACAGCGTCTCAGTCCCCAGTATCTTTAGCACTGGGTTTCACCGACAGCTCCACAAACGGACAGAGCGATTCTTTGAGGCCAGGACCACGGACAGCATCAGAGCTATACCCTCAGTTTAACAGGCTTCAGGACCAGGGACAGCACCTCTGAGCTGCACACTGTAAACTGGGTAAAGCTCACTGTTCATTTACTCACAGTTTCTCCCAAAATCTACAGAGAGGCGTAAAAGAACAAGCGCTGAGTGCCCTCATTAATTAACCCAGAACAGCTGGAAGACACCTGAGAGGTTGAACTGCCATATGCTGCAAACCAGGTGCATCACAAACTGACTCTCAAATGTAAATGTATTTAAAGAGGGCTAAGGCATGTTTACAATATACGACGTGTATAAAACATTCACAAATTGAGTTTATTTATTGCTTTAATGTCTGATGGCATGTGGAGAAGAGCCAATCACAAAAGTCTAGCAAGCGTATCACAGAGGAGTAGCGTATAAGAACGCAGTCTCCAGTGAATTATTTAGTACATTGGCATAGGTTTTCCTCCGGATGCCCATCTGCAAGCCTACATTTATCCAAGCTTGGTGCTGGCACATAGCATGGCTTACATTTTTTAGGGATCACTGACACATTTCTAAAAATAACTCCAAACATAACTGCGGCTTAAATATATGATTTAATTTGGGCCAAATGAGAATGAAGCCTAGGGGCCAATAGAAAACAGTCTGAGGGCCATAGTTTGGGCATCCATGGCATAGAATTCGGTGGAGAACAAACTGCCTCTGAATGCCACTGGATAGACAAATCAAGAAACAAAACATCACTCAAAACAAATGGTACAACAGGATTTACAAACACTGACCATTATCAGCCTTCACATACAGTTAAGTTACAGTCAGCCTGCTCGTAAAGGCAAGCCAGGTAAACAATTGAAGCTTATTTAAGAAACTTTAAGTAACTTTCTCATAAAATGCTAAATTACCCATCGTAGTTAGCCTCCAGTGTCTCAGCAGAAACCTTTATAACCAAGATAATCCCTCTCTTTTCAGTAGAGGAGAAGTGAGAGTCTGGAAGTTCTGTGGCTGAGCCCAAAACAGAGCGTTTGGGCGAGCGAGATGTGAAACCGTCTGTTTGCTACGGTGAAAATAATCTCCATAATATTTTTCCACCAGTCCTGAAGTGCTGGACAGCTCCAAACTGTGTGAAAAATGGAGGCACTATCTTCAGGTCACACTCTGCTTTTTACAAACCAAAACGCTGCATAAACATACCTTATGTTTATGTTTAGGTCGTGGTCAGTGTTTGCAGATACGCTAAAAAAAATTATCATACAGACAGTGCATAATTATTGCATTTTAACACAAATGATTATATAATGAAAACAAACACTTTAGAAACATGTTTGCAATGTCTAAAGAAAAAATAAAAGTACAAACTTAGAGACCCACACTGGTTTGAAGCATCATTTAAAAAGCTTGGACTAGGGCTGGAGGTTCTTCTTCACCTCTGTCGCCACTTTTATTGCTCAAATGTTTTGTTCAGCTCAGGGATCACATGACATTATTAACCAATGAAATGCCAGGATCCAGCCTCGCACAGGGGTCTGCTTACAGGCGCGTTTACAGATGCTTACTCTGAATATGGATCACCTGATTAACAGCGTTTAGAGCTTTCCTTCGTCACCTGTTGGTTCTGCTGAAGTCCTCGTTGTTGTTCAGTCCTCTGTGGGACTTTTTGTCTTCGTCCTGTTTCCATTTTAACAACAGTAAAGTCCCTCTGACGTCCCATCGTAACCACCACATTCAAAACAAACCCACTTCCTGTTTACAAATAAGTACAGAGCTGCTCATAAAACGCAGTATTCTGGTGTTTTATGGAAAAACCAGCAGAAATCAGCCGTGTTTGTTTGGGTCAGCGGTGCACTGCTTATGCCCCGCCCTTTGTTTCTCTCATTGGTTACTCCGCCTGTCATTGCTCCGCCCACAGAAACAAAACTCAAGCGAAGGAACCAGACTCACTTCTTTGTATCGATTAGGAAACTAGTTTGTCTGGCTGGACTTTATATCAGAGGAACAGTGAACCACAGCAGAGAGGATATAAATCACTGACATTAACTGGCGCCCTTATCGTACAAACAATTATCTGGCAACACCAGATAACGCATGCGATGCTGGCAGCCTTAATCACTCATAGGAACTTTGTGGCACTTTAACTTTAACGACTATGAAGACTAAATATTTTGAGGTAAAACGTTTAAGGCTGCAAGAAATTACGTATCAATGTAACATACCTCAGTTTACCTAAAGAAGGTTGTGGGTTGAATCCCGAGGCTGACCTTTTGTGAATCGAAAAGTGAGAGGTTGTGTGAGATTGAAGTGTTAGCCCTGCAATAGACCCTTTTCACATGACGTCAGAAAACTTCCAGTTTTGAGACGATGGGATGTATCTTCAGTTCCGGTGCTGCGCTTCTCCCATAAGAAATTCACCCAGACTTTTTTAAAATTGCCGTTTACAAGTTTACACAATATACAGCGATTTTCAAATGAATATTTACCCACAAAATGTTCAAAACCTGCGAAAGGATATTAATTCTTCAACGAAGGATACTTGGATTATGAAGTGAGTGCTTTGTTATGTAGCTAGATAGCGTTAGCAACATGGCTAAGTGATAGAGCTGTGCTATAAAACAGTGTTAGATCATGTCATGATCTGAGTTTATCTGAATATTTGACAATCTGCTTATCAGGAAATACCACTGGATAGTACTACAGTATATTTTCATTTAGTAAAGCTCTGTGCTCGAACACTGACTCTGCTGTAGTGATCAGTCTGTGACAAAATAATAGACTTTTCAGGTCTAATTAGAAGTTCATTGCAGTACTATGCAGTGAGCCTTTCAGACAAGCAGATTGTCATTCATTTAGATCGTAACATAATCTAATATTGTTTTATCGCACTCCCCGTTAGACCTATTGCTAACGCTACAGCATTAACAACTACTAGCTTTAGCTACAAGACAAAACACTTACCTTCATAATCAAATAAGTAACCCTCAATGAAAAATGTATATCCCTTTTCGAGTTTCTGTACATCATGTAGCCTTATATTTGGCCAATTTATAAGACTCAGAGTAAATTCCTTACTGGCGAGCAGCAGCACCGGAAATGAAGATACATCCCATCGTCTCAAAACGGAAGTTGTCTGATGTCATCGTGAAAAGGGCCTATTACAGTAAGACATCACATAGAGAAGTGTTTCCCAACCTGGGATACGTGGAATCATTTAATAAATTATGAAGACGATAAGAACGAAACATACTACTATAATGTCAGAATTATTGAAAGACAAGCTAGCTCAAGTGTATTATATTTTGTCACATATTTTTATAATTTTTTTCTTAGCAGTAAATTTTTGGTGTGTTTAAGATAATTTATTGTTTTTTTATGTATACTTTTATATTTTTCCTTTTTTCAGAGATAAAATGTATAGTAAAATAATATATAAATGTAATAGGAGTTTATGTTGAAAATTGAATTGAATTTTTGAAAGATAATGCAGGGGAATTTGTTTTTACAATAAAGGAAGTTAAACGTTTGTTTCTAACACAGATGACCGCTTTTTAAAGAATCATCAATAATAATAAGTGAGGGGGTAGTTGTGGTATGACAGAAAGCCCATTGGGGTACACGAGACAAAAAAAAGGTTGGAAAAAAAGTAAAGAGGAATGGCTGTGCTGAACTAAAATACACACTCTAGCCTTATTCTGAAAACATCACTTCTCAGAAAACCTTGTGATTCCACCTGGGCTCAGTCTTTGTGTGGTTCAGACCAAAACCAATAATTTACTTTCCTCCGGTGCCATGTAAACACAGTGATGGACAGGAACAGTCCGCGGCCCCTGACAGTGCTTTTCTCTCGCACATTGTCTCCGCAGCCTGAGCCAGGATCTGCTGCAGCCTCCGTCTCCGCGCTGACGTCAGACTCCGCCTTTGTTTTGTGGATCGTGGACTTGAGTTCGAGCCCGCGCTGATGTCAGACTGCCCCGGGGTTCAGCTCTCTCTCTCTCTCTCTCTCTCGCTCTCTTTGGCTCCTGTGGGTGCGTTTGTTTTGTGGACAGTGGCCCTACAGCTGCAGACAGGGCTGAGCTGTGGGACAGGGTAAACTCTGCCCTCTATAGTGCCGCGCATGTGTTTGTCTTTGACCTGCGGCCGTTCAGAGCAGTTTACTTTCAGGTTCTCTCAAAAAAAAAAAAAAAAAAAAAAGTGGTCAGTGGTGGAGAGTAACAACATACTCAAGTACGTAAATGACTCAAGCCCATTACTCATATTTTTAAGACGTATTATATTCGCTTGAGTAAAATAATGAAAGATGAGCAGTCAGAAGGTTTAGTGTTTCTGGTACGGAGTAGTAGTTGAATTAGTATTAGCATTACTATTAGTACTAGCTGTAGTAGTTATAGTAGTAGCAGTAGTAGGAGGAGGTGGAAGAGGAGTAGCAGCAGTAGCAGTAGCAGTGGTTGTAGCAATAGAAGTAGTGGCGACAGTAGCTGTAGTAGCAGTGGTAGTAGTAGTAGCAGAAGTAGTAGTAACAGTAGCAGCAGTAGTAGCAGCAGGAGTAATATTAGTAGCAGTGGTAGCATCAGTAGCAGCAGAAGTAGTAGTAGAAGAAATAGAAGAAGCTGTAGTAGTAGTATTAGTAGTAGCAGTAGGAGCAGCAGAAGTAGTAGTAGTAGTAGCAGCAATAGTAGCAGAAATAGTAGTAGTAGTAGTAGTAGTAGTAGTAGTAGCAGACATAGTAGTAACAATAGCAGGAGAAGTAGCTGTAGGAGTAATATTAGTAGTAGTGGTAGCGTCAGTAGTAGCAGAAGTAGTAGTAGAAGCTGTAGTAGTAGTAGTAGTAGTAGTCCAGATTGTGTTGTTTTTTTCAGTATCACTGACAAAGCAGAAGTCTCAGGTTCATCAGAATAAAGAGACAAGTCCAAACACAGAGAGACAGGTCCAAACACAGAGGGACAGGTCCAAACACAGAGACAGGTCCAAACACAGAGACAGGTCCAAACACAGAGACAGGTCCAAACACAGAGACAGGTCCAAACACAGAGAGACAGGTCCAAACACAGAGACAGGTTCAAACACAGAGAGACAGGTTCAAACACAGAGACAGGTCCAAACACAGAGAGACAGGTCCAAACACAGAGAGACAGGTCCAAACACAGAGAGACAGGTCCAAACACAGAGACACAGGTCCAAACACAAAGACAGGTCCAAACACAGAGACAGGTCCAAACACAGAGAGACAGGTCCAAACACAGAGAGACAGGTTCAAACACAGAGACAGGTCCAAACACAGAGACAGGTCCAAACACAGAGAGACAGGTCCAAACACAGAGGGACAGGTCCAAACACAGAGACAGGTCCAAACACAGAGAGACAGGTCCAAACACAGAGAGACAGGTCCAAACACAGAGAGACAGGTCCAAACACAGAGACAGGTCCAAACACAGAGAGACAGGTCCAAACACAGAGAGACAGGTCCAAACACAGAGAGACAGGTCCAAACACAGAGAGACAGGTCCAAACACAGAGAGACAAGTCCAAACACAGAGAGACAGGTCCAAACACAGAGACAGGTCCAAACACAGAGACAGGTCCAAACACAGAGACAGGTCCAAACACAGAGACAGGTTCAAACACAGAGAGACAGGTCCAAACACAGAGACAGGTCCAAACACAGAGACAGGTCCAAACACAGAGACACAGGTCCAAACACAAAGACAGGTCCAAACACAGAGAGACAGGTCCAAACACAGAGAGACAGGTCCAAACACAGAGAGACAGGTCCAAACACAGAGACAGGTCCAAACACAGAGACAGGTCCAAACACAGAGACACAGGTCCAAACACAGAGACAGGTCCAAACACAGAGAGACAGGTCCAAACACAGAGAGACAGGTCCAAACACAGAGAGACAGGTCCAAACACAGAGAGACAGGTCCAAACACAGAGAGACAGGTCCAAACACAGAGAGACAGGTCCAAACACAGAGACAGGTCCAAACACAGAGAGACAGGTCCAAACACAGAGACAGGTCCAAACACAGAGAGACAGGTCCAAACACAGAGACAGGTCCAAACACAGAGAGACAGGTCCAAACACAGAGACAGGTCCAAACACAGAGAGACAGGTCCAAACACAGAGAGACAGGTCCAAACACAGAGAGACAGGTCCAAACACAGAGAGACAGGTCCAAACACAGAGAGACAGGTCCAAACACAGAGAGACAGGTCCAAACACAGAGAGACAGGTCCAAACACAGAGACAGGTCCAAACACAGAGACAGGTCCAAACACAGAGAGACAGGTCCAAACACAGAGAGACAGGTCCAAACACAGAGACAGGTCCAAACACAGAGACAGGTCCAAACACAGAGACAGGTCCAAACACAGAGAGACAGGTCCAAACACAGAGACAGGTCCAAACACAGAGACAGGTCCAAACACAGAGAGACAGGTCCAAACACAGAGGGACAGGTCCAAACACAGAGACAGGTCCAAACACAGAGAGACAGGTCCAAACACAGAGAGACAGGTCCAAACACAGAGAGACAGGTCCAAACACAGAGACAGGTCCAAACACAGAGAGACAGGTCCAAACACAGAGAGACAGGTCCAAACACAGAGAGACAGGTCCAAACACAGAGAGACAGGTCCAAACACAGAGACAGGTCCAAACACAGAGACACAGGTCCAAACACAGAGACAGGTCCAAACACAGAGAGACAGGTCCAAACACAGAGAGACAGGTCCAAACACAGAGAGACAGGTCCAAACACAGAGAGACAGGTCCAAACACAGAGGGACAGGTCCAAACACAGAGACAGGTCCAAACACAGAGACAGGTCCAAACACAGAGAGACAGGTCCAAACACAGAGACACAGGTCCAAACACAGAGACAGGTCCAAACACAGAGAGACAGGTCCAAACACAGAGACAGGTCCAAACACAGAGAGACAGGTCCAAACACAGAGACAGGTCCAAACACAGAGACAGGTCCAAACACAGAGAGACAGGTCCAAACACAGAGACAGGTCCAAACACAGAGACAGGTCCAAACACAGAGACAGGTCCAAACACAGAGAGACAGGTCCAAACACAGAGACACAGGTCCAAACACAGAGACAGGTCCAAACACAGAGAGACAGGTCCAAACACAGAGACAGGTCCAAACACAGAGACAGGTCCAAACACAGAGACAGGTCCAAACACAGAGAGACAGGTCCAAACACAGAGACAGGTCCAAAAACAGAGACAGGTCCAAACACAGAGAGACAGGTCCAAACACAGAGACAGGTCCAAACACAGAGAGACAGGTCCAAACACAGAGGGACAGGTCCAAACACAGAGAGACAGGTCCAAACACAGAGACAGGTCCAAACACAGAGAGACAGGTTCAAACACAGAGACAGGTCCAAACACAGAGACAGGTCCAAACACAGAGACAGGTCCAAACACAGAGACAGGTCCAAACACAGAGACAGGTCCAAACACAGAGACAGGTCCAAACACAGAGACAGGTCCAAACACAGAGACAGGTCCAAACACAGAGAGACAGGTCCAAACACAGAGACAGGTCCAAACACAGAGACAGGTCCAAACACAGAGACAGGTCCAAACACAGAGAGACAGGTCCAAACACAGAGACAGGTCCAAAAACAGAGACAGGTCCAAACACAGAGAGACAGGTCCAAACACAGAGAGACAGGTCCAAACACAGAGAGACAGGTCCAAACACAGAGGGACAGGTCCAAACACAGAGAGACAGGTCCAAACACAGAGACAGGTCCAAACACAGAGACAGGTCCAAACACAGAGACAGGTCCAAACACAGAGACAGGTCCAAACACAGAGACAGGTCCAAACACAGAGAGACAGGTCCAAACACAGAGGGACAGGTCCAAACACAGAGAGACAGGTCCAAACACAGAGACAGGTCCAAACACAGAGAGACAGGTCCAAACACAGAGGGAGAGTGGGGACAGTCCACTGCTTTGTCTCTGTTCTGACTGTATTCACTGCCGTCCCTCTGGGCACTATGCCGTCCCTCTGGGCACTACGATGTCTAGACCAAGTAAAGAGAAAAGAACCAAGGCCACCTCTGAACACGGGAACTGTTCAGGGCCAGCAGACTCTTCCTCCAACCACACACATCTGACCAGCACACAAAATATGTGTACCACAAGATTTGGAATGAGAAAAAAATCATCACTTTCCTTGGATTTAACAAAAGCGATATATATATATATATATATATATATATATATATATATATATATATATATATATATATATATATATATATATATATATATATATTTTTTTTTTTTTACATCCAAATGGGAACCCGAAAAAATATGTGGCAGCAAAATGACCAGCAACTAAATGCACAATGATTTTGTTCTGGCCAGCCATAACCATGCATTGTGCAAAGTGAAAAAGGTCTGAATTGCCTTTTTTTTTTTCTCTGCCATAGCAGAAATTTTCTGTCACCAAGCTTCTCTGATTGGCTGTATGTCTCTATCCTCCTGTGTCCATTTGCAGTTTATTGAGTGTAAATGGTCATATTTATGTAGCGCTTTTCTACCTTCATGGGTGCTCAAAGTGCTTTACATCAAGGAACCATTCACCCATTCACACTCACATTCATACACCAGTGTGCGCAGACGCCGGAAGCAAGGTGGGTTAAGTGTCTTGCCCAAGGACACAATGACAGTATGCAACAGTGGGAGTGGGGTTTGAACCTCCAACCTTCTGGTTAGTGAACAAGCGACTCTACCAACTGAGCTACTGCCACCCCATTGGTACTGCTCCCTGAAAATCCATCTCCATTCAGATTTGTACATTGTACATTTGTGTTTAATTGTTTAATTAACGTCTTGTGTTTCAATTTTTTATTTACTTTAAGCAGTTTAGCAGAGCCTCCCCTTTTTAATTTTTTGGACATTTTACTCAGATAAAACGATTCTGTTTCTATATAATGTTACTGTTTAATAATGCTCATTAATGACAAGGAACAAAGTGATGCTCATGCTAAAGCTACCTTAGCATCTTGCAACATCCCAAACACATCAAAATGGAATATAGACAGAATGCCAATTTAAAAAAAAAAATATTTAAAAAAGGAAGGCTTTAACTATTTTTCAGAAGACATTTCGTCTGTCATCCTAAGGACTTCTGACGTAATTGGAATGTGAATTGAATTGCACTATATTCATCAAAGAGAGCAGTTCAGCTTGTCTTCCTTTTTTAACTTTTTAATTCATAATGACCTGGATGCACTGGCAAAGAGCCAATGGTATGCAAATAGACTCAGCTTCATGTTATTATGTGCCATTGCTCTACTATTTATATTCTACAGTAGATGTAGTAGTCTTTTTTTTTCATTCTGTTACAGCGACAAAAACTTGACATTGGCATTAAAGGATCTGCCGTAGCTGTTTTAAAATCTGGTAATTACAAAGTTTTAATTTTATTATTAGCAATCTTTAGGCACAATACAGTAGTCACCTCTGGAGTGCCACAGGGCTTAATCGTGAGACCCATACTCTTTACTTTATACATGCTTTATCTTAGCCTGACTAGCCAGACTTACTCAAAGTGAGTCTGATACCTCTTGGTTTGAGTTTGACTTCTACAGACGGAACAATCACAGGCGGAGTAACCAATCAGAGAAACAAAGAGTGGAATGTAAGCAGTGCACTGCTGACCTGTATCCAAAACAAACATTGCTTGTGAATAATTATTGCCGGTTTTGCCATAAAACACCAGAATTCACTCTACTATTAGCAACTCTGTACTTATTTCTGAATGGGGACAGCAGCAGAAGCCAGTTGTGCAAAAACTTGCAGAAAAAGTGGGTTTGTTTGAAGGTGGTCGTTATGTCGGACGTCAACGGGACTTTACTGTTGTTAAAATGAAAACGTGACGAAGAAAGGACTGAACAACAACGTGGACTTCAGCAGAACCAAGAGGTGACCAAGGAAAGCACAAAATGCTGTTAATCAGGTCAGAGAAGTTAGCCAGGATAGCTCCATCAGTGACTCACAAAATTGTTTGTAAACCGTAAAATACAACCATAATACATCTTAATGTTACTTACTTACTTAATGTTACTGTACAGAGAGTGATATTTATGAAATAAGGAGAAAAAAATTGCTGTGGTAACCTGCATTTTATAGCCTTCAGCCTTTCTGGCTTACTTGTTAACTTGGTACTTAATAAATACTGGAACCCACTGCACACAGTTGGTTTTACAATGATCTAAAAATCTTATGCAAAACTGCTCATATTGAAGGACTTACTGGCAGCCGTCTTTTCCTCCAGTTTCCAATCCCACTCCACTGCCCACTTCTCCAGTTCCCCCTCCTCATCATCATCATTGGCCATAAGTGTTGGTCTAAACGCTGCCAAAAACCACCATGAATCCTGGTCCAGTTCTCTCCAGCTCTGTAGAGGGGATTTAGCCCCAAACACAGAGAGTGAGTGGGCTGTGAACTGTGGTCCGCAGACTCGGAGATCAGCTGTGGACACGTTGGAGGGAGTTTGTGAGTTGGAAGATGCGTCTGTGTGAGGAGATAAGCCACACATTTGGGCACAGACCAAGAACTGCTGTTGTTCTCAGCCAAAACACAAACAGCTGAGTGGAAACGGATGTGGATAGAGCCATACTTTCTATATTTACAATATGAATAGGAAGTGATGTAATGGAATGGGCAGTGTTTCAGGATAACACATGCACATTCACATATCACAAGCATCCAGTATGTCCAGTACTCATAACCAACAACAAATGCTCGTTGCAGCTATTTTGAATTTTACTTTTTTTTTAAGCTCTTTCAAATAAATGTTGACATAGATCACAGAAGAGGTTGCACATCTTGAAAGCTTTGTTGAGTGCTGAAACCATATAGAAAGAATCAATCAAAAATCAGAAGGGTAGCACAACTACTCTTCACAAAAAATAATTTGAGGACACAAATACTCACATTAGTTTGTTTTAGTTTTTTGGCTACATCAAGAAAGGTAAATGCTAACAGTCAGAAACCTTCCTCAGAGAGTTTACAGTCTGGTCTTTTTCACTTGCTTATGTAGCAACACAACACAATTAAGACAACCAATCATCTTGCACAGTGGCGATTTCTCAGTGACAACAAGGGAAGCTGAGCTTCCCCTAAAAGTTCATAAAATAAATGGTCCAATATGCACTGCTGAATTTCATTAAACTAGATAATAAGTTACATTAAAAGTGCTCTAGAATATGTTTAATTTTGTGAGTAAGTCATTAATCAGCTGTTTAATCTGTTTCTCCAACGCATCCTCCTCTCACTTCAGAGCAGGACGCTGTGTAAATCCTACTGACACTGAGCTTCAGTGGATTCCTATGAGACTGCTCAGTGTTGTTGTTTTTTTTTTCAGAGCAAAAATGCAAAACGCTGATTGGATAAAAGAGCCAAAATTGCCCCACCTGTGGACGCTCGGCATCTCTGGGAGTCAATGGAGCAGTGGGCGTGCCCTGACGCTGGCTGATTGATGATGATTGGAACTGATGGAAGATTTTGACAGACAGCAGTGAGCGCCTATAGCAGCCTGCTGTTCACCGACTTCACAGCAGGAGGTGAATTGGAGCAACAGAGGAGACAGACATGAACTGAAGGAGCTGTGCAGAGTTTAAAGCAAAGTGATTTACTTCATTTTCACCGTTTGTACAGACTACGCAATAAATAAACAACAGTTATAGCGCTGTTGAGTTTGCATCTTGTTTTAGTTTTGTTCGTTCGTTCATTCAATATCATTGTAGGCAGACTAGCTGCTAGTTAGCCAGGATTAAATGATTTCAGCTTCCCGTGTGTCAACGACCAGCAGCCGCCACAGATCTTGCAGTATACTTTTTTCTAAGAGACACCAAAAAACATCTAACCAGCATTAACCTCAATCAACAGCTTGCGTCAACCTGGACAACACTCTTTAAGACCATTTGGTGCCATCATGTTGAGTTTATAAATCCAAAACATTTACCTCTGGTGGACAATGTGAACCTTTCAATCTCAATGAACAGGATGAACCATATATAATAATAACAGAGATAAAAAGAAAGGCCATGGCAACTGCTTTGGTGGCAATTTCGGCTAATTCTAATGGTGATTAAGGTAAAAACAATGACATAATTTAAAAAAATAATTGTTGGAAATTAAGAAAAAGTGATCGGCCTCACTCTCTTTCCTGCTTGACGCCTGTCTTTTCTCTGTTTGTTCACAGATTTCCCGGTGAAAACATTAGCGGTCAGTTTCTCCGGTGCCCGCTGCGTTGTTTACTGACGGTTTAACAGAGCGAGTGCCAGGCCTGCCGAGGAGGGAGAGAGAGCAGAGGAAGTACAGTTCTGTGGAGAGACTGGGATTGTCAGATGGGCTGTGGATGTAGTGGGCCGCAGATACAGTCTGCAAGGAAGTCAACTAGTTCTATAGAGACTCATTTTACACAAGGGTTGCTGATTCTTTGCTGTGGTAACCCAAAAATGGAACAGCAGAAAGGAAAGAAGAACATTTTAACCCCAACGTCACACAGAGTAACTCATCTTTTGGTTTAAACAGTGCCCAATATAGAGCTTTACAGACGGTAAAAGACACCAGCTCTGTCTTTAAAGCTTTCAAATAAAAACATAAAAAAGAACAGTTACAAATGTGATGGGCAGTCGGACTCTTTTTTCCCTTTTTTCCCTTAGAAGAGCCGGCTCTTGTGGCTCCCAAATGGCTCTTCATTTAATATCACTCGGAGCATTTTCTCTAGGCCTAATTTAGCGCTTATGAAAGATTTGTGTGTCTGTAAACCAGGGTTTTTGATAAAAGCCTGATTTTTATGCAGCGTGCAAGGACAAACTACAGTTAAAAAATTCTGTACTCTTTTCTTGCTGTCTCCAGTATAATCAAAATTGCGGTCTTCAGAGCCCACCTTACTTCTTTTCCATAATGAAATGATCCTACTCTGTCCTCACGTGTGACTGGACGCATGGTGTGTCCATCAAAATAAAACTCCACCCAGTTTGCGCAAAGTTTAAGCAGAGCTGAACAGGAGCAGCTGAAGATTCAGCTCTTCTTTACGGGAGTCGACTCTTCTCCTGTGGACGTCCTGGCCCTACCTCACCCCCATGCCCCTGTCTGGATGAGGCCCACCTGCTGCATCCTTACACACCTGAACTATGATCCTATAGATGAGCTAATGGACTTTATTTACCAGTGCTGGACACATTTATAGCCTGTCTGTCCTGGGAGAGGAGCTCTCCTTCAGTGTGGTCTCCATAAGGTTTCTTCTTTTTTTTCCACAGCTGGGCTTTTTAGGAGTTTTTCCTTTAGAAAAGGAGGGTCTAAGGACAGGGGACGTCCTGATGCTGTTTGAGGCGTCTGGTTTACATGTTAAGTCTATGTAAACGCGAATCAAGCGTCCAGCGCGGCGCGAATCGGGTTTTGACGCGCGAATAGCGTGGCGCGAATTGAGCGTCGACGCGTCTGACGCGCGAATCGAGCGTCTGACGCTCTCGACGCCCGACACCCGGCGAATATTCGCGGCGCGTTAACCAATCAGGATCTAGCTCCTGCAGTGACGTGGGAGGACGTAGGAAGCAGAGATCCATCAAAACAATCACAGCGGACTTATCGAAGCTGTCAATGTGAACCTGGAGCTATAAGCTACAGCCTACAGCAGCTCTACTACTTTTATAAAGACAGCAGTCAAAAAGATAGGAACAAGACATAGAGGGGACCTTAACTTTAGCGTGAGCTGAGCTGAGGACGTTGGATTAGCAGTTACTGTACTCCCCAAAACAACAGCAAAAACAGTCTGTGTACTGACTGCTAGCCTATAACCCGCTAAAACCACAAGAGACCGCTATTAAACAAGAAAAAACTCTTCCATATCTCCGCTCTGCTGCTGGTGTTGAGTGCCTAAAAACAGCAGTAGTGTCCTGGGGACATGTCCTCGCACCGACCCGGGACACAGGTGAGCAAACCGGCGTGGCCTCAGTTGGATTTAGCCCTGAATGAGCGGCCATTACCCTGGCACAACAGACTCCTCCCATGACGCGAATTCGCGTCTGAACACATTTGTTTTGACGCACGAACAGAGCAAAATTGGACGCGCGAATGAAGCATCTGACTTCAAAATGTTCAAGCGTCCAACTAGACGTGTCGGACGCGAATTTGACGCCTCAAACGCGTCCGGTGTGAACGCAGCATGAGACTGAATAGTTTACTGTAATTATTGTTTATGTTTGGTTGTGTGATTTATTGTTAGTAAAGCCCTTTGAGGCAGCTGTGCTATTGAAATAAAACTGTATTGAATTGAATGTTTGACACCACAGCAGCAGAACCATCAGCCTCCTCAGCCTCTCCATCTCCTCCTCTTCACCACCATCAGTGTCTAAATGAAGAGCCATTTGGGAGCCACAAGAGCTGGATCTTCTAAGGGAAAAAAGGGGGAAAAAAAGAGTCCGACTGCCCATCACATTTGTAACTGTTCTTTTTTATGTTTTTATTTGAAAGCTTTAAAGACAGAGCTGGTGTCTTTTACCGTCTGTAAAGCTCTATATTGGGCACTGTTTAGACCAAAAGATGAGTTACTCTGTGTGACGTTGGGGTTAAAATGTCCTTCTTTCCTTTCTGCTTTTCCCTTTTTGGGTTACCACAGCAAAGAATCAGCAACCCTTGTGTAAAATGAGTCTCTATAGAACTAGTTGACTTCCTTGCAGACTGTATCTGCGGCCCACTACATCCACAGCCCATCTGACAATCCCAGTCTCTCCACAGAACTGTACTTCCTCTGCTCTCTCTCCCTCCTCGGCAGGCCTGGCACTCGCTCTGTTAAACCGTCAGTAAACAACGCAGCGGGCACCGGAGAAACTGACCGCTAATGTTTTCACCGGGAAATCTGTGAACAAACAGAGAAAAGACGGGCGTCACGCAGAGAGAGAGTGAGGCCGATCCACTGGGCCACGAAACGGCAGGAAAAAAAAAACACAGGCGCCATTTTGAGTTCATCAAAGCAATCGTTTTTGGTCCGACCGTGATAATGCTTCAGCTGTCAGAGATCCAGAGATCAGAGGTGGACGCAGAACAAGAAAAACACCGGGAGAACGAAGAAAACACATAATTTCAGTGGTTATCTGATAAAGAAACACCGATTCTTTTTGTACCACATGGTGTTAACCTGGCATTTACAATCTAGAGTTCTTAGCTGAAAAATACTAACAAATCCATTTTTCTGTATGGGCATTTTAGCAGTCTAGTTTTTTTTTTCCTCTCCTATCTAAAGAATGAATGTGTTCTCCGTGGACTGTAGGTCCAGGAGCAGAGCAAATGGACACAGATTAAACTACGTCAGAATGTAACTGGATAGACAGGCAACCAATCAGAATTCAGGGAAGCACCAACAAACACAGAACTGCTTCAGGACCAACAACATTAGAAAACTATACAACTATCATCAACGGAGCATCACAAGATCCACAAGGGGACGAAAACTACTCTGCTAAAGGTTTTTAAAAGATGCTATGAACAAAAAACGACCAATAAATGTTCAAAAATACACAAAATTGCAAACAATAAAAGCACTGGGAGAGCGTAGACCTCTGCCAAGGCACTGGTCCTATCTCACAATGGTTAGAGCTTGTCATGTCACAATGCTCAAGAAACTAAACTCTCTGCTAAAACTAATTGTTAGTTCTTTTGTGAGTGAAGTATCGTTGGTCTGTGTCCCAAAATGGACAGAATCCCTGAGAATACTCCTAAATCTAAACAGTGACCCACACCAGAATCTTGTCCTTGGCCTATTAATACTAGAAAAAAATGTCACACTATTAAAAAAAAATAAAATACTGTATTTATTAAAGCACTCTTAGCTTTCTGCATTTTTCACACCTCACTAACGCTTCATCCACACAGAGGAAATTGTAATTGTTTTCTGTGAACACAAAACCACTGCAAAGGCTGTAGTACATATGCCAGGCCTGTAAGTGGCGCTGTAACGCCGACGCAGAAACAAACTCAGGAGCCTCTGCTGCACAAAATATCCTTTTTTTCCCTCACAACATGCACCGTCACCCAGAGCTGAATCTTTGGGATCCGTTCATTTCAAAAAGATGTTTAAAAAAGACTGGATTGTTTTTGTATTTACAGAATTTTAAGAGGCTCGTCAGTTCATTCAGAAAATAAACACACATACCTTAGCATAGAGTGAGATTACTATTTTGAATTTATTATGTCGAAAATGTGCAGAATATAGCTACCTTGACATACTGTATGTTCACACTAAAATATCAGTAAAAATGAAACAGGCAACAATAAACTTTCATGCAAAACAACATTTCGTTCAAAATTGAATTCACCAGAAAATATACAGATACAAATATTGACACCAAACACTGCAGTAGTTCTGTGCTACTGTAGTAAAGTACTTTCTTACTAATGTGTGTCTGCTCCTCTCTCTCCTGGTCTCTTTAGCTTGTATTCTTCTTCTACTTTTTCTTATGAGTTTTTCCGCGGTTGGCAAACAAAAAAGTGCTTGTTCATTTTGTACAAACAAAAACAAAAAGAAAAAAAAAGAAAAGAGACTTGCGCACCACTCAGTTCTCATAGTTCACATTGAAGAGCAGTTCAAAAGATCCGTATCGTTCTTGTGTAGAGTGCGGCCCTGCAACTCGTCTGTGTTTGATCAAGTAAACATATAGGGATAATATCAGCGCACTGTGAAGGACTCTGCTCAATAATGTGTTAGTTTTGTGTTGCTAGCTGTCGTGCTAATTACACATCATACCGCGCTCTGTCCTTCTGGAAATCCTTCTGGAAATAGCGCATGCGGTTTAAGAGAGAGGTGAGGCTATGGCGTCACCGTTCCAGTAAAGATGTGTACTGGCTTTAAACACTCAAATATTAGTTTAGTTAGATTAGTCTTTATTTGTTTCGAGCAACTGAAGACAAATATTCAGTACATGCAGAATCATAAATACATTGAAAACTGTTTCTTTTAAGGCTCGAAAAGGAGTGGGAGGAAGAAAACTTATTTAATCCCACCCCTATATTACATAGAACAAATCAAAACAACTTATTTTTAGCTTCCTGCTCGTACAAGAACAATAACAAAAAATATTGCTTTGAGATCTATCCTCTGAGAGACTCAGTTACAAAAATTAGCATATTCAGGCTCCCAAAAGGCTGGAACTGTGGATGAAAACACCTATACAATGAAAAGAAACCCAAGCTCATCTCCTTAAACTTCTGCAGAGTATTGTATTTGAAGAAAATAGGGAGACTGCTAAGAGGTGTAACTCAGGACAGAGACAGTCTTTTGCTCCTTTCATTTCGGTGATGAATGCAGCTACATTTCTCCCTACACCTTTTTCAAAATTCATCTAAACCTTAGCGAGCGTCTGTACCTCTCTGATCTATTATCTATGAATGCATCTCTCTTCAGAAGTCCTCCTCTCATCGACAGCTCTGCGTGACTCTTCAGAATAAAAGCCCCCCCTTTTTTTTTTTTGTTCTGACGCTGTTTTCCCCAGCGGAGACAGACCTCGTCTTATTTTTGGGCCGTGATGGATCGGACTTTTTAAGTAAATGACAGTGAATTGTTTTGGTCCGATAAACACCGAGCACGGCGTCTGACAGGAGGCTGCTTTTGAACACGCTCCACACCTCTCAGCGCCGGAGCGGGGCTGCTGTTAAAGACGGGGCCTTTGAAGGATACTGTCGACGGTGTATTTACGGAGGAGAGTAGAAGATGAAACTATCGGAGGTTACAGGAAGCGGGAAGAGTTTGACAGCTGTCCAAGTCACAGCGACGCCACCGTTTTTTGGGTTTTATTTTGAAGCTAAACGCCCAAAATCAGACAGTTAGATCCAACCAGGCGTGCGGTGCTGAAAGACAAACACAGCCAGCTTAAAAAGGCTTAAGTTTTTGTGGTGGGACACTTGATTAAAGTGGGAATTTGAGAAAGAACTCAGCTTATACCTTTCACAATATGAAAACGTTTTATTATATGTGTCAGAAATGGTCGAACGTGAATACCTAAATAAAACAGAATCTCATTTTTCTGCTGTTTTGTGGTCTAAGCCGTGGAATTGGTACTCTTGTGGACTCACCGCTGCTATTACTCCAGTGCCTAAAGACAAAGTGCAATGAACCAAGTGTCCTTCATCCAAATGGGACAGCCCACTTTTTGTTTTGAGCGTGTGATTGGCCAAAAAAAATTCAGCCTCTGCTCTAGTTCCCCCTCTGTTGCTAAAAGAGTCTAATTTTTTTCAGACATGACTTCTATCAGGCTGCTGTTGACTAAATAATTATTTTTTTTGCCAAATACAAGTGAAAAAAATCAGTTTATTATCTCCATTTGTCTCACACTTATGATTATAATATCAAAGAAATAAAAAATGGCAATATTCTACCTAAAACATTTTAAAGAATTCTAACACAGCTCACCTTCGCCTGGTTCAAATCTTTTCATTTATTACAATTTTTTTAAGGGGAACACTGCCTTTTTTTTTATCTTATTAAACAGTTTCAGAGTCAGTGTGAAGACTAAAGAAGTTGCTGCAGGATGAATAAAGTCCCCTGCAGTGCCCCCTGGTGTATCTTGGTGAAAAACCAGCCTTGTAAGAATGGGAGAACCGCCCTGGTGTCCTTGAAGTTATTCATAACAACAGGCCAGAGATGGCATTGTATTTTTAGTTTTCATCATAGCAGAGCAGCGATTAGGCAGAGGAAATTTTCGTACGGATACGAGGAGGAGAAAACCAGAGTCAAGCCGAGCCAGGGGTCACGCAGGAGTTTTTATCATAGTATTGTATTTGTATTTTGTATTTCACTTATTTTTGAGCAAGTAAATAATTCATAGTGTGCAATTTAACAACGGAATACAAGACCTAGATCTTTTCTACATTTTCATATAATAACATTTCATTTATTTCATCAAAACACAAATCACATAAGCTTTCATAACCAACCATACAGCAACAATCTGCTCAAAAAGGAGTGGGAAGAAGTAAACCATATTTCATCCCACCCCCGTCATTGTGCTTCACTCCCAAATGTAGGGGGAGATCTGGTGAAAAATGCACAGAAAAAAGCAAATTTCATGGGAAAATGGGATATTATCTTAGCTACACAACATGACATCAGTCTCTCTCAACAGCAGGAGAGTCACTAAAACATGACTTCAGTCTAAAGTTCAGAGCTGACCAAGGCATTTCTCTTTGCGTCCCTTTTCTCTGTAGTTCTGTTTTTATCTTTGTGCCGTTTCTTTGTGTCAGTAGACATAGACAGTGCCTAATTAGACACTTCCTCTGTTAGCGGCCATCATTATTCAGTGTTATCCTAACCCAGCCGTAACCCTGCGGACCAATCAATGGGAGATAAGAACGTCTCAAATGAAAATGCATGCTTTCGCTTTAAAAAGAGTGCTATGTCTCGCTTGCTTTTGCTAAAATTGAGCGACTGTTTTGCACAGGATCCTGGCAATAACTGATATTCTCTGAGACCTCATCTGGGCTTCATTATAAAATGTTTCTCACAGAGGGGTTTTTGTTTGAGTTCGAGCTTGTGCACTTTGTCTTTATTCACTGGAGTAATGACGGCGGCAAGTCCAACTGGAGAGAGACCAATTCCAGCGCTGGCTCCAACTCTCTTGGACAGCCAGACTCTCATACTTTCAGAAAAAAGAGAAAATCTGAACAAAATAATAAATAAAACATGATTATATTCAGTGGGGAACAGTAACTAGATACTTTTACTCAAGCAAAGTACAAAGCAATGCATCTGACTTGTAATCAGAAGGTTCTGGGTTCAAAACTCAGGGAAGAAGAAGAATATACTCAATACTTTTTTTTTTACTTTTAGTGGAGTAAATCTTTGTTGGGTATTTTTACTTCTACTTGAGTAATATTATTTTTGAAGCAACAGTACAGCTTTCATCCACCTCTGATTAAAATAAAGAAAGGAGGACTTCTTTTCTCATCCTCAAAAACTGGGATAGTAATAAAAGTGCAAGACATTTCCGATACTGCTGCGCCAAAACCTGCTTTTTAAAAGGCTGCATCTTCAGACCGAACTAATTGACAGGAAAAATCCAGTCCAAGCTGTGCACGTTTCGCCGCCTGTCTGTCTCCATCTGCTCTGTGCACAGGTCTCGGCGTAGGTGTTGTTCCATAAATCTCTATAAATTAGCCGCTGTCAGTGTTCATAGATGTCCGCGTCGCTTATTTCGGCTCGCGGTTGACCTCGGTCAGCAGCTGTCAGTCAGAGCTCGCTTCTCATCACCGTTTATCACTTTTCCTTCTCCTTATCTATCACACTCCCATTATAGACTCACTCACTGCTGTTCTTCTGTGGCCTGTAATCACAAGAACATCTCAACAACTTGTCAAAAACAAAATGAATGCCGTAATAGCGAGACATTTGTGTAAATCGGTCTGAGTTCTGTGGCTGCTTTTGCAGAAGGCCATTGTACGCACCACTCACTGTTATGATTGCAGCTGAATCAATGCATGCACGTGTCGGGATTACAGTGGAATGCAAAAGCTTTTGGAGAAACTCTGATTGATTTCACAGAGAAGAGTTCGATTATCTCAGTTCACTAATGCACCTCACGTCAATAAAAAACGTGTCATGAGTCTATTCATTTCATGCAAGGCTGCTTTTTGTGGAGATGAAGTGTAAAAAGTGACGTCATCCCAGCGTAAGGCAGTGATGCACCAAGTACCACCTCAAGAAATATTTGGATTTACAAACACCGTCTTTAAGGAGTCACAGTGAGTCCAAATCTGGTCTAACCCAGGTTTAAAACAGGACTAACATCACACTAAACCAGGTCATGGCTAAATCAACACTAAAGCAGGACTAAGCCAGAAGAAACGTAAAAAAACCCAAAACAATTAAAACAAAGAACAAGAACAACAAAACAAAAAACAAGGTCTAAACCTAAACCAACACTAAACCAAGTCTAAACCAGGACTAGACACATTAAAAGCTGGACTGAGACAGGAAAAAAGTGGCTCTAAATAAAACTAAATCAGCAAAAGACTCCTGCGTGCCACCAGTGGTACAGCACCATAGTTTGAGAACCACTGGTTTATAAGTGAATTTGGAAAAGAAATGTACAATGTATTTTTTGGGGGGCATTATAGTAAATGTATAGCAACATACATTACTTTTTTTTCTTCTTTCAGCTTCCTCCCATCATTATTCGGGGGTTGCCACAGTGATTTGGTGGGTTTTTATGCCGGATGCCTTTCCTGTCGCAACCAGCCACATACAGTGACTGGAGTAGGCAGAGTGGGTGAAGTGTCTTGCCCAGCGACACAACGACAGTATGTGCTTTGGATGTGATTCGAACCGGCAACAACCCTTCTGCTGCTGGGTGGTCATAATCTTTTCTAGTCACTTTAGAGCTAGGCGTCTTTTTCAAACACTCCTCAGTCAGACGCGGTGTGTAGCCACAGCTGTCCTGGGGCAGACGGACAGAGACGTGGCAGCCATTCTGTGCCCACCTGTGACAGTTCAGCCACGCCATTGGTCAAACCACCACTGGGTCAGACTAAAATGGATAGGCTTGAGCTTATAGACTCACAAATCCTGCGAGAATTAGTGATGAGTCGGTCGCGAACGAGCTGGTACTACCCACCCATGAGCCATTTATTTTGTTAATTTTATATATTTTTTTTTTTTTTAAAAACAGGACAAAAATAACAAAGAAAGTTAAAAGTTACAGTCAGAAAGTTGATGGTGGTTAGTTCAGAGTGACACCTGAAGATGTTTGATGCAACATATTTCTGTTATTTATTTTTTATTAGGTTATCATATATTTATATGTTTTTGTTTTTGTTTTTTTTGTTTTTTAGTTTTGAAGTTGGCTGTTGCTGTTGTTTTTACTTTATAACATAAAAAAGCCCTGCTTTATGTGTGCATTTGAATTAAAATAAAAAAAGTCAACATCTGTCCCTTTTTATTTTTATGCTTAATTATAGTTGTTTTATATGCTGTTTGTAGTAGAGTGGTTGTGTAAACAAAGACAGTTCACTGGGCAGTTTCAGAGCATCAGAACTTTTAAATACTTCATCATAATCCATGTATTTGAGTTATATAAGAGTACACAAAATATTTAAGACGGTAAAATGAGGAGCCATTTGGGAGCCACAGGAGCCAGCTCACTGAAAAGAGCCGAAATTCCCATCACTAGCGAGAATCCCAGTTGCTGCAAAAGGTAAATTTTCTCCATCCATTAAAAAAAAATCTTGTTGCCATACAGTTTTGCTTGTTAGAAATACAGCTGTGGTAAACTGCTGCTGTCTCGGTGTAAGAGTGGTCTCAGAGAAGACGTGATGGACAGCGTCCTAACAAACAAACGGAGGCCAGTGGCAGTAATTGGACCCAGCTCCCTTCTCCTGTGGCCCTGTCCTCTCAGACCAAACATCTGTCCGGCCGTCCCATCATTAAAAGTGCCACATCTGTCAGTCACCCCCTCAGACTGCTCTCTCCTCCATTTACCGCTGTTCATCCGCCTCCACCGTTCACTGGACCGGTACAGCGTGGTCTGAACGCTTTACCGAGTTTATGTTTCTTTTGGCTTTTCATTTTTCTCTACTTTTGTTTGTCTTTTTATGGAAAATAATTCAACTTAACACATCCAGAATCAATTATCAAAGCCTTGTCCTATGTAATGTGTACGTATAGAGTCCAAACCTAACCCTGAGTGTGTAGAAAGAGTCCATGGCTTCACTTCTCGCGCCTCTTAACCCACATCTGAGAGGATTACAGTGAGCTCAGAGCCGGACTAAGAAAACCAGTTCACCCCAATTATTCCGGCCTGGACCAGATCCATGAACACAGGCAGAAATACGCACTCATTATGGTCTTTGAACGCAGCACTGCAGCTCCCTACGACAGCCAATTAAACTATGACCCAGAAAGAAGGGGCTCACAAAGACTCTGTTTTCTAATAGGGGTTGGGTATAGAGATATTGATGAATAATGTAGATGCCATGCTTTAGAAGCAGCTTCCTGACATTGTAAGAGGATGTATTTTAGTCCAGGTGTCATTCATTCATCTTTTTCAGCTCATTCCCATTGGGGGTAGTGGGTAAGACATCACATGAGGCACAGTAAAGCCATTCAGAAGTCAATATGAGAGTACAGCCACACATAACAGACGTATGCTGACTGTAAAACAAACCCAAGCCTTTGCTAAAAGTGAATGTCAAAGTCGTAATTCTTAATTTCTTCTACTTTCTTTTCTAAAGCAGGACAGTCTGGTTCTTCACTTGGATCAAAGCGTTTCTTTCTCTTGATTTAGAACTGGCCTATCACAGCTGTTTATCTGCAGCGCGTCTTAATACTGAAGCTAACCAAGGTAGCACTGGCTACCAAGCTAATTTAATAACTTTCACTCACTTAATTACCAATTTTTAGTGTTTTTTTCGTCACCTGTTGGTTCTGCTGATGTCCTCGTTGTTGTTCAGTCCTCTGTGGGTTTTTTGTCTTCATCCTGTTTCCTTTTTAACAACAGTAAAGTCCCTCTGACGTCCCACGTAACCGATCCACATTCAAACAAACCCACTTTTTCCAGATGTCTTTGTACAACTGGCTTCTGCTGCTGTCCCTGTTCACAAATAAGTACAAAGCTGCTCAGAATATGACTTATTCTGGTGTTTTATGTCAAAAACTGCAAACTTCAATGTTTGTTTGGGTCAGTAATGCTCTGCTTACGTCCTACCCTTCGTTTCTCTGATTGTTTACTCCGCCTGTCATTGTTCTGCCACAAAAACTAAACTTACGCGAAAGGACCAGACTAACTTGTTTATATAGAATAGGAAAAGAGTTTGTCTGACCGGCCAGGCTATCCTTCAAACATTTAAAAAATGCATCAGGTACATTTAGCACATGCTGATAGTTTTGTAAAGATATGACAACAATGCATATTTTCTATGTTTCTATGTTTTTTGGCCCAGCAAAAAAGAGAAATAAGAGGCGTCTCGCGTGGCCAAGTGTGACTGCTCTTCTCTGCTGAGCTGGGCGCTGATGTAGGAACAGCTCTGGAGACGTGTCCAGTGTGTCTGACGCCTAGCTGCTTGGGTTTATTATTTCAAATTTGTTGTTAGGAATCAAGATACAGCGATTATCTGTAACCTGCTTCATGTTGTAAGCCTTAGGAAACCAATGAAAATGCAGTAAGTCTCATAATGCATCTGCAGATGTTCTCCATGGGTATATTGCTTCTTCCAGCCATGATTCTTTACGTCAGTGGTAACGGAAGTACGATCTCCGCAATAACATGATCCAGTCGCAGTATATGCTAAAGCTGTCGCATCCTCGGCGCGCTGCACATCCGTCCCGACTTTCAACCCCACATTACCTCTGCAGCGGCCCTCGCCCCGCTCCGTGTACACTGTGTACTCTCTGTATTCATGTGCTATGGATCAGCGTCAGATCGGGCGTGACATGAGAGCTGCACGTTCTCAATAATCTCCAGTCTGCCCTCAGCCACTCACCCGCGGCACCACGAGAAGAACGAGAAGAATACTAATAAACACACAACATATACAGCAGCGCCGGCCGTTTGCGAAGGCGTTATCGTCCGCAGAGCATGACTGCGAGCGCATACGAGTGTCATATCTGAGATACAGAGAGGACTGGGAGGGGGCTCCATGTGAGAATGGCTTTGGTAACGACTGACAGCACAGTTATGAAGATATGAGGTGAGTTGTGTGTTGGAGAGCATTATTCTGTCATCTCTATGTAGACAGTGGTTCTCAGACTTTTCACACCAAGTGCCATCTCAGAAAATATTTAGCTTTACACATATTTTAAGGACTAAATGAGCATTACTAAATAAGAACAAAACAAGGACCAAGCCAGGACTACATCAAGACTATTCACAGACTCATCTAGAACTACACCAGGAAGAAAAAAAACAACTAAACCAGGTCTAGATGAAGACTAATCTAGGACTAAACCGAGACTAAAGCAGGAAAACACCTAGTCTTAAACAATACTATTTCCAGACTAATCAGAGACTAAACCATGTCTAAACCAGGAACAAAAACAAGACTATTCCTAGACCAGGTCTAGACAAGAACTAAACCAAGACTAAACCAGGATTAAAACAGGGCTGTTCTCTAATAATAAAAAATAACAAATTTAGGATTAAGCCAGGACCAAACCTGAGTCAAATAAGGGCTAAACCGGGTCTAAACCATCAAGGACCAAACGAGAGCGAAACAAGGACTAAACCAGGAACATATTGAAACTATTCCTAGACTAAATCAGGTCTAGGGGACTAAACCAAGACTAAACCAGAAAAACACCTAGACTAAAAGAATACTATTTCCAGACTAATCAGAGACTAAACCGTGTCTAAACCAGGAAAAAACAAGACCAGGTCTAGACAAGAACTAAACCAAGACTAAACTGGTTCTAAACCATCAAGGACCAAACCAGAGCGAAACCCGGGCTAAACCAGGAAGATAGCAAGACTATTCCTAGGCTAAACCAGGTCTAGGACTAATCTGGGACTAAACCAAGACTAAACCAGGACTAAGACAGAACTTATCCCAGGTCTAAACTAACACATAACCATAAGCAGGGGTTAAAGTGGAATTTGGGAGGCGTGGGAACCCAGTGTGCACAGAAGTATAAACTGTTATCAGGTTTAATGCACCACTGCCTGGAGCTGTATCTGCAGTGTGTGACAGGTTTTTATGAAGAGTGAAAATGTGTGGGACTATGACAGGTATCAGGGTCCTCCTCTAGGAAAATGTGAACAAAACATATGCAGTTTCCTTTTGGTGAATAATATTATTGAGGGCTACCAACCTATTGTCAAAATCTGGATACAATTATTAGAGCCAGAACAAGAACTGAAAATGTAGATTCTGGTGTGCAGCAGATGTAATTTCCTGTATTCTCATTTTAGATGATAAAATATTTTCAGCAGCCTACCAGGTTGTAGTAGAAATATGGGCAAAATTTATAGTTTTACTTCTCTGAAAAAAGAAAAAACTTTTTTCTAACAAAACCCCTATATTCTAAACATATATGTAATAACTCTTAGTTATATAAATGTCTGAGTAAGTGGTTTCCCAATGCCCAGTGAGCCACTTACTGAACTTATGTTTGATGTTGCTTTTATAAGACTAAACCTAGGACATT
Organism: Bostrychus sinensis; assembly: GCA_020698575.1. Lineage (NCBI taxonomy): Eukaryota > Metazoa > Chordata > Actinopteri > Gobiiformes > Eleotridae > Bostrychus > Bostrychus sinensis. Next base: position 37,787,606 of record CM036243.1, on the reverse strand, counting down.
GTGTAAAAGAAAAATAAAGAGAGCGAGAGTGAGACTTTGCGCTCCTCTGCAAATGCACTGGTGATCATATCTCTTTTATCAACTCAAAACGGTTCCTACTGTCCATGTTTTTTTGTTATTTTTTTAATTTTATTGTGATTTGCCAACCTCAGCCCACTTTTACCCCTGACCATAAGTTTTCAAAATGATTCCCCTACTTAAGCAGGTCTAAGGCAGGAATATTAGTTGTTGTTTTTGTCATTTATTATCATTATCTTTCATCCACATCATTATAATGTCTTTGGAGGTGATGGGGGAGGAAGCGTCTGGGAAGAGGGAGGAGCTGCACATTGACCTAGCACCAAGACCTTGTCCTGGATCAACTTGATCCTAATTTCTGAAATATTTGCCAGATCTTAGTTTCAGACCTGTCCTTTACAAATCCATTAAAGCGAAGAATGCAGCAGGTAAAAGGCTGCGGTAGATCCTCTCACAATGGCTCCCTTTTTCTGTTTTTTGTTCATTTCGTCTCCTCTCCAGCCCAAGGTCAGTGGCAGCTTGCTCACCGACACACACACACACACTCTCTGCCGTTTGAATGAATGCGAGATTTTTCAGCTCTGAACCTCTCCGCTGCTCACTCGAGTGTCATCTCTGCACTCCAGCTGGAGAACCAGGCGCTGAATGCTGTTATCAAACTCATTCACGGGGTTTTCAGACTCGGCTGAGCGGCGTCTCTGTTTTACAAGAGTCTACCTTGGGTTTAGAGGTGTCTGAAAAGGAAGTGATTAATAGTTTTTATTTTGGTGGTAAACAGGCTCTGAGTTTTTCAATAGGAGCTTACGAAAGGAGCAGCAGGGACCTTGTAAACCAGTGAGACATTAATGTGTTAAGTTTAGATAAATACTTCACTTTAGTAAGTCCGCTGCGTCTCAAAATGAACTTGAAAACAGAGCACAGACGTAACAAGAATTTCAAACAATTTTAAAGAGAATATAGTCTGAGAAAAATAACTTTTCTCCCGTGTTATAATGTTGTTCTCATCAAAAACAGACCTGGAGTTGTGTTTTGTTTCATTCACGCCTGTTTGAGTAATACTGCATTCGCTGGCGATGAGTTTCTGAGGTCTCAGAACGCTTGATTCTATCACTCCAGGAAGCACTGCCCAATCACCAAGCCCTCTACATCCAGTCTGCTCTCATTCATTTATCCAAAAAAACTGCGTACAGCTCTGTTTCCACTGATTCCTCACAGACCTTTAAAGGAAAATGGCTTCAGACAAAAAGTTTAAGGAAGTTTAAAGCTCTTTTTCTTTAATTATGTTCAAAAGACTGCAACTCTTTACACTCTGCTGCCCTCTGCTGGTCTCCAGTCACCAGTTTCTTTATGGCACCAGTAGAGTACTTATTTAAAACGTTTTCTTTTAGTCACATAATGTTTTTAAAGACTGAAAAACATGGCTGCCCAATGCGTCGATCACAAGGAAGGAGTCAGTGCCAGATGTATTCTACCTGTTTGCTCTGTTTTTGTCCCTCAGTAGTTTGTTGTTGAGCTTTGATGAAAAGCTGCATTGATGCTGCAATGTTCTATTTATTTCTGGCCTAATTATAAATATAGTAGGCCTATTATAATCCACAATAATCATCTGTTTTAGGAGGTGATGGAATGTTGTAAATACCACTGACTGCGTTTATATGCACTAGACTACTGTGATCTTAATCTGAATGTGAGCGTACTCCAAATAAGATACTGTCATGTAAACACTGTGTTAGAATTATCTTAAGCAGATTCAGGTCATATTCAGAATAAGCCTTAATCGAAATAAGATACCTGGAGTATTCTGATCTCAATCGCATTATTGAGCCATGTAAACACCTTAATCACATTATTGCTTTTACTTACTTTTTTATTTGCTGAAGTTATGGTGGCTTTGTGACTGATAAAAATGTTCTAAATACGAGAGAAAACGTTTTGAGTATCGTTATTCTTCGCAAAACAAGCTAGCAGTTATCAGCGTTTTTAACAACAGCTGTTTCCGGTTTTTGACGCTTTGTTATTCTTAACTTGTAACCCTCCTGCAGCCTTAAGACATTTGTTGATTTTTGCAGCAGTTTTTTGTGGATACCTTTTGCTGTATCGATTCAAATGGCATTGATTTTGCCTCAGGTGTGTATTTTTTGATGAATTTTCAGATTTCAGGATTTTTTTTTTTGTTTGAAAAACCCTCTTAAAAAGGTGACTAAAACAACAGTCCCACCTGTACACCAAAGACATTTTTTGTGCCATTGACTCCCATTAAAACGACATTTTTCATACACTGTCACTGCAATATAATTTCACATTTTTATCAAGTATTTCATGGATTCATGATAGTGAGGGATTGGAATTTTAGTTTTTATTGTTTTTTACTAGGTGGCGCCATTTCCCCATATATGGTAGACAGAGGTATACATTTGGAGATGGCCACATTAGTGTTTGGATAAAAAATGTTTCTTCTGCCGCTACACAAAAATTTAAAATCTAATAAAAACAATCATGATGCCAATTTTTGACACTCCCAAGCTCTGATTATCCATCACAAAAAAAAAATCTAATTTGTATTTACAGAAAGGAAAAAAAATCATTTTTTTGTGATTTTTGCCATAATTTGAAATCAATTTTTAATCACAAAAACTGGAATTTAAAGGGTTAAATTTCATCAACAAAATTAATTTTTGCTATGTTTGGTGAGGACTGAAGTTAATCATTGTAACCATGAAAAAAAAAATGAATTATTGACCTTTAGATAAGACTAGGGCAAAAGGTGAGACTCAAAAGTTAAGGCTGCAGGAGGGTTTTAAATGAACACAAGTCAAACTAGCGATGTTCCAGAGTCAATTCTTAAAACGCAGGGTTAGTACAGTTGCACAATGCACAGGATTTACTTTCCATCCTTTTATTAAATACTGACAACACAGCAATGTTTTAAATTTCCACTATAAATAAGTTTTTATCTCACAAATCAACACAGCACTTAAAACTCAAACCAGCGTATGCTACATTTATCAGATTCAGTTAATGTTGATACTGAAGTTTTTTTTTTTCTGTTTAAGATGTGACTTTATTAAAGAAATAATGGGTAAAAAAAAAATTAGGTAGATCTGGTGATTTTAAAAGTAGCTTGCGAGCCGAAAAACTTTGGGTGCCCCATTGTAAAACCTGCTGCTGTTCTAGACGACATCAAGACTGGTTTAAAATAATGAATAAAAGCAGAATATTGGAGCTTTAATCTTAAATTCTTTTGATCGCACCGAGAACCTGATGTTGCAGCCCGTCAGACCACACACACTCGCCGTTTTTTAGGAACGATGTTATTGTGCTGAAAACGAGAGACAAGAGACTAGAAATAAAAGGGAATTGTTATTGTAATCGAACACGTCTTGTTCTTGTGGTAAACAGAGGACGTGCAAAAAGTTTTATCGATTTTTTTTTTTTTTTTAAACAAAGGTAGCTGAGTGAGCTGGAGGTGAGAAGAAAAGTCGCTGGTAGCACCCGCAGCACTTTTCTGAGTTACAGTGAAAATTGTAAATATAAATCATGTTTCAAAACAGAATTGCCAAAAGTCCAAACTGGGGAAGAGGTTGCCTTGAATCCTGCTGATAATCCTAAAATCAAGTCACAGCCCCCTAAAAATTCCAAAAATCTAACCCAACTATAGAACTTCCCTCTATTCATGTTAGCTAAAACATGTTTTAAAGCAGTGGTTCCCAAAGTGTGGTCCAGGGCCCCAGAGGTTGCCCATATTAAGTACCTAAAAAGAAATTGTGCTTGAAATGAATTGCAGTTATATAGTTGTTTAGTAAATATTACTTTAAAATATGTTTTAGCCAACAGTCGGTGTTTTTGTAAGGTTTTTATAGAGATATATGGAGAAAAACAAAACATGGGCTTTTGAAAGGGAAGTTCAGAAGTTGAGGATTTTCAGAAATTTAGGGATGCCGTGACAGTCTTAAGCCCAATTCACACTGAATCCGTTGCGTGTCCCGTACGACTCCCACAAGAAATAGACGCAATGCAAGTGAATGCGTGAGTTCACAGCGGCTGCGTTGCAGTACGTCTCTGTGTCCGGTGCTCCGTCAGAAATACATCTCAAGTCTATTTTTGCCAGACGCCGGATCCATCAGGTATAAAGCTAAACAGACAGGAAGTCAGACCCAGGACCAGTGAAGAGGATCTGGTAAATTTCAAAATAAAACCACCTCTCGGTCACATCGCTGTAAACATTACGTCTTAACTGAGGACACAGGTCACAGATGACATCGGACAGCATTAAACCTGAGTAAAATCAAAGAATTTATATAAGTAGCATCCTTACCCAGGGTTGAAGTTTATATTTCTGTGACTTTTGGGCTTCAACTGTGGTTAAATCACCAAATAATCTCTAAATGAACAAGAGATCGTGGTCAGAGGCAAACGTGGCTTTTTACCATACTTTAGTTAGTACATACATGGTTATTATTGCATGAACTCATAACTTCCAGCATAAACTCGCTCCTCTCCTGTGAACTCGCGGTCTTCCCAGCTGGCTCCGGTCGGAGACGTTCCGCACACGCAACGCACTCGGTGTGAACCTGGCGTTAGCTTTGGAAATGACTGTAATGACTGTAATTAATTTCAAAATCAAATTAATTTAAAGTATTTTATATAGAAATCCACTGGGGGCCCTCCTGCAGGACCTCCATGGCCCTCAGTAGGAGGAACAGACAGTTGTTGAGGTTCTCTTTTCTTCATGACCAGGATGGACAGCTCAAGTTTTTTGGAGATAAATGTAACACTAGAAAGGTGTTCCAGAATTGCAGGTGAGCTTCAATAACAAAGCCAGTCAGTCAGTGTGGATCCTACAGCCATAAGGCAAGTTTTATTTTACAGAATAAACAAAAACATTAAAATGATTTATATTGAACCTGCAGCGGTGAGGCTTCAACCTACAGCTGGGGTGATGGAGGCAGACTATTAGTGAAAAAGAAACACAAGGTTAAAACTCAACATAACCATTTCCACAACAGAAAACACCCAATTACAAGTGCCACCACAACCAATAACTACAAATAAGGTCACCAGCTCAGTAAACTCCCACCACCACCAGCTGCAGGGCTTATACAACTGTCAAACTTCTATGTATGTATGGATTTATGCATGTAATCTTTACATAAAACAAACGGCAACCAGCACTAAGCCTGTAAACAGACAGTGCTGTTAGTAAGTAGTAGTAGTATTTAGAAGTTGCTTCATAATTTAAGTTAAAAACATACCTTCAAAACATGACAGTCTGGACTGTTAGAACCCTTTGAAACACAAAACATTACAATAAAAACAATAGTCTTTACAAACATGTTTAGCTACTATAAAACCAATTTGTTTGGCTCACCAGAAATGACCAAGTGCACTGGCTGCACACAGGAAGAGGAAATGGAGCTGTGCACCTCTGACCTTTAAAGGCTCCGTCATGTGATATAATCACATGACCAACTCTAACCCTGTCACATAAAGTTTCCAGACTGAGATGGTTTGGACATTTACAGAGGAGGGACAGTGAACATGGGTAGAAGAGTAAGGCTGAGATGAGAGCTGGAGGAGGTTTATGGATGTAGTGAAAGAGAACATGACTGGTGTGAGAGAAGAGGAGGCAGAGGATTCACTTTGGACACCTCAGAAGTCTAGGAAGCAGCTAAAATGAACTTTATATCAAATGCCTTGCCATCGGTCTCTCTCTGTGTGTCCACCATTACTGTTCTAGTGGCTACTCTTTCTTCCTCTCTCTCCCGTTGTTTGCAACCTCTCCTCTCCCGTTCCCCGTCCACAAAACAAACGACGCAGAGGCAAAAACAGAGCGCTGAAAAAGACAGATGAGCGTGAATACTAACTGTGCTGTTTGTCTGCGCCGGCACCGACAGCCCGGACAATCCTTATCGAAGCACAAATGTTTATTTCCGCCATTGTGGAGCGGCAGACAGTGGCTGGTGGCGATAATTCAGAGCACGAAAACAACATTTTTCAGATAAATGCAGAGGAGAAGGAGGAGGAGGAGGAGGAGGAGGAGGTCTGAGTAAAGATATACAGAATTATACAGAGGCCAGCGGTGGTTTATGAAGAAGAGATGAGGCCGCAGGCTCAGATACTGACGCAGAGGCTGACGGTTAGGGTTAGAGAGAGGGAGAGAGGATACTGAGGTTTACTCTGAGACAAACTGTGTGTGTGGTTTCAGGCTTCTCTGTGTGAAAAGAAACAAAAAGTCAAAACAAATTTACTCTGGGATCACACTGTGGGCTGATTTTTAAGGTTAAGAAAGACTTTATTTTCCCTGCAAGGAACAAGAGGACTCTTCTCCAGATCTGAACTAAAATGGAGCCTAAATCAGGACTGAACCAGGTCTAAACCAGGACCAAACTACTCCAGGGATAAAGCAGGTCTTAGCCAGGTCTAAGCTAGGTTCAAACCAGGACTAAACCAGGGTTAAACCAAGACTAAACCAGGCCTAAACCAAAGAGTAAAATAAACCCCGAAAAATGCATAGCGAAATAAGGACTAAACTAGATCTAAACCAGGTTCAAACCAGGACTAAACCAGGACCAAACTACTCCAGGTTTAACGCAGGTCTTAACCAGGCCTAAACCAGTACTTGACCAGGACTAAGCCAGGTCTAAGCAAGGTTCAAACCAGGACTAAACCAGGTCTGAACCAAAGAGTAAAATAAACCCAGAAAAATGCATAGCAAAATAAGGACTAAACTAGATCTAAACCAGGTTCAAACCAGGACTAATCCAGGACCAAACTACTCCAGGTTTAACGCAGGTCTTAACGCAGGTCTTAACGCAGGTCTTAACGCAGGTCTTAACCAGGCCTAAACCAGTACTTAACCAGGACTAAGCCAGGTCTAAGCAAGGTTCAAACCAGGACTAAACCCAGACTAAAGCAGGACTAAACCAGGTCTGAATTAAGACTAAACCAAATCCAAACCAAGTTTAAACCAAGACTAAACCAGATTAAAAAAGGACTATACCAGGACTAAACTAGTACCAAACCAGGCCTTAAGCCGGACCAAATCAGGACTATACCAGTTTTTAACCAGAACTTTAACAGGTCTGAACCGGGACTAAACAAACCCTAAACCAGCACTAAACTAGTACTAAACCAGGACAGGGGTCTATTGTCCCGGGCCTCAGGATCAGAGAAGCCCAGAAATAATCCCTCTTCTTAAATTTTCTATTATAATGATCCCATGAGAAGCCTTTTTGGCCCGGGCCCCAGCAAACCTGTTAGCGGGCCTATTCCAAAACTGAGGACTAGGACTCCGCAGGGGTCTAAACGAGTCCCGAGTACCACAAGAAGAGGTCTGCGTATGAATTTGAGAACCACTCGTGCTTCCTCGGGACTATTACAATCTCTCAAAACATCAGAAAAATCATCGTGGAATATTAAAATCCTTTTCTTGTCCTCAGTCCCGTTCCCTTCAGTAGATTTTTTTTCATGTAGAATAAGAAGTTGTCCCGCCTTTAGCCCCCCGGCAGCTCCTCTCTGTGTTTAAAATGCTCCGCACCGCCGCAGAGAAATGAATCCATCCCGGGCTGATTACGCGAGGAACACTTTCGGCTCCATTTGTTCTTCCCCAAAAAACTCTTTGTGTTCTCGCATTTACATTAAAACTTCCTCGGCAGCGACGCCTCGGGTCCTGATCGCAGGAAATGTGGAACGGAAAAAAAAAAAAATGATAAAAATGCAAATGCTGGCGAAGAGTTACACAACACACAGAGAGCGGCGCTTTTAGAGAAAGAGGAGCGATTTCGGCTTAAAGTGGAGCGTTTTAGCTGAAAAGCCGTGGTTTTGTCGACTTGCTGTTGTGATTGCAGTCCCTTGTATCTGACTTAGATGTGACGTTTTCATTGGTTTATATGTAAATTTAAATATGTATATCTCTAACATAATTTATTATAAAAGCTTCTGTGAGAATGCATTAGATTTGACAGGAATAGTTCTTCAAGAAAAGTTCAAACCGAGGCCACAGACGATAACATCAAACAAGAAAGAACAAGTTTCCTCGGGATTTACAGCAGGAAATGTTATCAGAGTTTCATCAAATAAACAGCGTCTGCAGACGAGAGAACACTGCAGCTTTCTTTGTGCCTTTAACACAAAAAGAAAGAGACCATTACTGAAATATTTCCTTTTATTTTATGTCAAGCTACAAAAATGAGTCAGTTACACAGACGGGAAGCACTAACCTCCACCAAGGCACTGTCCCTATCTCACAATGATAAAGGATCCACTTAAACAAAATCAGTTTCTTTCTTTACTGACCCCTTGTGGATGGTGTTTGTATCTTAGTTTGACTGAAATATGACCATTTGTTTTTTGATAAGTTTTAATTAAAGAGGATAAATATGGAGGTAAACTTGTTTCATCAGATTTTGAATTTTAAATGCCTTTGAAATTCTGCCACTGAATTTTTCAACACTTTTTTTACACTGTCTCTGAATTTTAGTCACTGAAATTTCAGTGTCTAACACGGATGTTTCATGCTTTTTTTTTCTCTTTTTTTTTAAAATATCTTAGACTCTGAGTTTAGCCAAATGAATTTGAAGACTAGACAATAAAAGCATTTTATAAAAGCTAATTTTTTATTCTTAAATTTTGATCCCCAGAAGAAAAATGCAGTGAAAATTAGATACTGAAATTTCAGTGACTAATATTCAGAAAAAAAATCCATATATAATCCAACTCAAGTGTTAAAAAATTCAAAGGCATTTAAAATTCAAAATCTTCCAGTTTACTTCCATAATAAATTATGCTTTTATTTATATTGAAAACTCATCTTGGCATACTTAAAAACTTTGTGACGAAAAGAAAGCGCTCACATTAATTACTTTACTACTTCCATAAAGGAATCGGTCTAGAGACCAGCAGAGTGCAGCTCTGTTGGTCTGTAAACAGAAAACAGAAAGAAAAGCTGTTTACTTCCTTAAACTTTTTGTCTGACGCCAGTTTTCCTCCAAAAGTAAAAAAGTCTGTGAGGAATCAGTGGAAACAGAGCTGTACACTGTTTTTTGGGATAAATGAATGAGAGCAGACTGGATGCAGAGAGCTTGTTGTTGATTGGTCAGTGCTTTGTGGATCCGAGTGTTCTGAGACCTCAGAAACTCAGCGCCAGAGAATACAGGATTACTGAAACGAATCACAGCTCCAGGTCTGTTTTTGATGAGGGAACAGCATTGTAACATGGGAGACAGAATAAAGAAAAGGTCCATTTAGCAGAACATAAACTCTTTAATAACTAAAATGTCACTTTACTTTCAACCACTTTTCACTCAGCCATTTTTCCTCCAGTCTTTGTCTTATTATTTGTTTCTCTAAATAATTGACTCCTTTGTTGTTTTGTGCCATTACTGTTGCTTTGTCTGCCCGGCCTGCCTCCCCAGAGCCTGCCTTTGTCATGCAGATCTGCACTTTTCTCTCCAAACATGTTTTTGAAATCCCTTCTGGGCTTATTTTGACACGACACTGACACGCCGTTCTCATGTTCTACTCCTCTCTCTGGAGTCTGAATCGTGAGAAAATCCGTTAAATTAACCATCACAGAACGAGTCGGCGATCAATAATTCAACTTGAATATGACTGAGCGGGTAAAAAGAGCAACGAAATGAGTTTTAGTGAGGAACGCAGTCATTTTGATGAACAGGTGGCTTACGGAGCGACTGAGGTGAACTTATTTTTGCAATCTGAGTGGAAAAATACATTCGGTTTTTTGGAACAGACTTAAAGTCAGAGCTATGTTTTTTTTTTTTTTTTTTTTAAGCTTAATTTTTTTTCAGATTGAGTTGTTACCTGTTAATTATTTTTCAAGTGGGTCATTAAAATACTCTGGTACAGGTGTTGTTATTGTTAAATTTGGTAGAAGAGGGTCCTAAAATACTGAGCTGCTCAATATTAAAAACAAAACAGGCAATAAGAAATAATTGTTTTTCCAATATCAACAGTCCAGTTCAGTTTATTTGCCATTTGCGGTATAAAAAAAAAAAAAAAACACATTGGAAAGGAGTTGCAAAGAGCTGAAAGTACACATTGTGAACATTTAAACAGACAAAACCTAAAAACACAAGCCTAAAAAGCAACAGTGGACAGATTCTAAAAACAATGAAATGCTAAGAAACAATAAAAAACACTAGGGGTGTAACGATATGTTTTTGCAACGATACGACGTGTATCGATTAGAAGTGTTTTGATACGATTCAAGAATGATATTGGCTAATTTGGAACAATACGTATCGATAATCTTTTTGCCAAAAATCATAAAAGTTTACTCTCAAATGTAGCACCGCAGCCGGGGTTGATTATGTCCAGCAGACAGAGAGTGAAGAAAAGTTTAATATAACATTTTATTTAATTAAAAACACAAGATTTATCTCCAAAAAGCCATATCTGGTTTTATTTTAACATACAAATTTCTAATTTCGATATTTCCGATATTATCGATTGATACTTCATGTGTATCGGTATTCACTTCCTAGAAAACGATATGATTTGATACAAGGTCATGTGTATCGATGTAGTTGTATCCTAGGAAAAAAAATCAATACAGTTACTGTATCGTTACACTACAAAAACACTGTACAATTAAAAAGCAGTAAAAGAGGAAACTAAAACAATAAGCTGCATTGTTCACAGTCATCACCGCTTGTGGAAAACTACTTTCCCATGACAAGATGTAGAGGATTTAATAAAACGATATCTTTTTCCTGAGGGCAGGAGGTCAAACATCTCAGCAGCAGGGAGCAGAGGGATCACTGATGATCTGGAAAGCTCTGGGTAAAAGTCTGGATTTGTAAATATTCTCCAGGACTGCGAGGTCACAGCCTTTTCTCCTGCAGCAGAGCCAACAAATCTGTTTAAACTTTTCTTTTCTTTCACAGTGAGATTTCCAAAACCACACAGTAACAGAGCTGGGAAGAGGACTTTCAATACCACACTGATAAAAGATTAAAAGATCTGTTGTGGTAGTGGTAAAGCGTAATGAAGTAAAAGTACTTTGTTACTGTGCCAGATTACAGTGGAGGTTAGTGCAGGTTTTCAGTTTATACATCTACATATCATACTTTAAGTTGTTAAAGTGCACTGAAAGTTCACTAATAGTTTAAAAAAATATTCAAACATGTCAGTAAAAAAAAGTTTGATGTGCATTTTTGTTTATAACTAAACTTTGTAAGCATTAATGTTATATATTATGTATATCTTACCATTTTAATATTTTTTATTCATTGTTCTTAAATGAGTCAACTTGCAGTGTTGTGTATAGCCCAGAATAAAAATAATCCTCTAAAACTGATTATAATTAAGGACTCTAAATGGGGCCCCCCTCTATTCCTGGGCCCCTGCTGTTACGCCCCTGCCAATATAATTGTCATGTATTTTGTATAAAAGGTGATTTTTACTTTTACTACACTACATTTTCAGATTTTTTTGTCTCTGAATTTCAGTCCAGTGAAATTTCAGTATCTAATTGTTAAAAATACTTTCAACTCAAGGCAAATTTTTATTCTTAAATTTTGATCTCTGAAAAAAATACAGTGAAAATTAAATAGTGACAGCAGAGTGCAGCTCTGTTGGTCTTTAAACAGAAAAAAAAATTATGTTCACTTCCTTAAACTTTTTGTCTGATGCCTTTTTCCTCTAAAACTAAAAATGTCTGTGAGGAATCAGTGGAAACAGAGCTGTACACCGTTTTTTGGATAAATGACTGAGAGCAGACTGGATGTAGAGATTGGTGATTGGTCATTTTCACAAGGCTTTCTTTTCTCATTTGGAAGTTCTCCTTTGTGTATCAGTTTTTGTAACTGCAACACACAGAATGAACAAATATCAGATCAACACACAAGAGCTTAAATACATGTGGCACACAACATGGAAGCCTTAGCTTAGCTTTAACACTAAATACAGTGTTAAGCTTGGTAACAATTACAACCTCGGTTTCAGTGTTTCATAACACATTTCTACTCACAAGGACAAAAGTTTCCCGAGGCACAAAACATTTAGAAGATGTTCAAGTGTTTGAGTTTTTCAGTCCTTCACTGCTGGGAACAGGCTGTATATTTTATTTTTTTAAAGGTTCATTTTGCTGCTTGTTGATTATTTTTCAAGTGGGTCATTAAGATACTCTGGCACAGGTGTTGTTATTGTTAAATATGAATGGAACAAAGGCTTCATATGAGCCCAGTTTAATAGAAAACATAAGAGAGACTGTTTCTTATTTATGAACTCTCTCCTGTGAAGCCATTCATGTCCTTAACCCAAAAGCACAACAGTTTGTGTAACATGTTACTTTGAGTTTTGGTTTGATCATTTGTGTGTGCGGTGTCTTCATTGTGAATGAAGTTACATCAGATGCACTTTTTTTCATGATTAAAATCTGCACCATTCTAAATCATGACCTTCACATTTATTCAATGAGGTAGATGTTGAATCTCTGTCAACATGTTTTACTTTTATACTTGAAGTACATTTGAAAGTGGGTACTTATAGTTTAGTGGAAATGTACACCTCATCATTTTTTTCATGGTTACAACGATTGACTCCTGCCCTCATCATACATAGCAAAAATTAATTCTGTTTATGAAATTTAAATTTCATAAACAATATTTTTTGCTATGTATGATGATGGCTGAAGTTAATCATGAAATAAAAATAGATTTTTTAAATTATCTATTATTATATAATTTTTCTATTGCAGTGCATTTTTTTGTGCCTTAGGACTAAAAATGTTTCATCTGCAGCTACACAAAAATTTTAAATCTAATAAAATCAATCATGATGCCAATTTTTGAGACTCCCAAGCTCTGATTATCCACCACAAAAAAATCTAATTTGCATTTACAGAAGTGAAAAAAATCGATTTTTTTGTGATTTTTTTTCATAATTTGAACTTGAACTTTTAATTGTTAAAAAAAAAAGAAAAGAAAAAGAAAGAAAGAAATCTGAAAATTCATCCAAAAATACACACCTGAGGCAAAATCTATGGCATTTGAATCAACACAGCAAAAGTTATCCTCAAAAAACAGCTGCAAAACATAAAAAAAAAAAATGTCTTGGGGCTGTAGGAGGGTTAGTATAGTGATTGATTTCCATTTTTCAGCTCGTGTTGTTTATTATGTGGAGGTTGGTGCCGCCCTGAAATCTGTCTGGCTCTGAGTCTGTGAAGAATTAACAACGTCTATAACTACAGCTGTATTTAAGCTCTCACACCAGGATTAATTTGTTTCCATCACTTAACATGTGATGGCTATGGCCCATGAACCTGACTTGAAGTTCCCATTGGTGTATATGTGATTTTAAATATGTATTTCTCTAACACAATAGACTTCAGTAAGAATTCATTAGGTTTGACTGAAACAGTTCTTCAGGAAAACTTGCGAGTTCAAACTAAGGCTACAGAAGAAGAAGCCAAATATAATTCAGGGCAGTACTGACAACAGAAACAGAAGCGCTGCAGGGCCAACAAAAACAAATGATTTACAAATAAATGTACTCAATACAAGCTCCTCAATGAGGTACTAGTAGCCATTGTTTATTTCTGGTTCAGTGCTGATTTAGTCCTTGTTTGGTCCTGGTTTATTCCTTGTTTAGTCCTGGTTTAGCCCTTGTTTAGTCCTGGTTTAGTCCATGTTTAGTCCGGGTTTAGCACTCGTCTAGTCCTGGTTTAGCCCTTGTTTAGCTCTTGTTTAGTTCTGGTTTAGCCCTTGTTTAGTCCTGGCTTAGTCCTTGTTTAGTCCTGGTTTAATCCTTGTTTAGCCCTTGTTTAGTCCTGGTTTAGTACTTGTTTAGCCCTTGTTTAGTTCTGGTTTAGCCCTTGTTTAGTTCTGGTTTAGCCCTTGTTTAGCCCTTGGTTAGTCCTGGTTTAGTCCTGGTTTAGCCCTTGTTTAGTCCTGGTTTAATCCTTGTTTAGTCCTGCTTTAATCCTTGTTTAATCCTTGTTTAGTCCTGGTTTAGCCCTTGTTTAGTCCTGGTTTATTCCTGGTTTAGCCCTTGTTTAGTCCTGGTTTATTCCTGGTTTAGCCCTTGTTTAGTCCTAGTTTAGCCCTGGTTTAGCCCTTGTTTAGTCCTGATTTAATCCTTGTTTAGTCCTGGTTTAGCCCTTGTTTAATCCTTGTTTAGTCCTGGTTTAGCCCTTGTTTAGTCCTGGTTTATTCCTGGTTTAGCCCTTGTTTAGTCCTAGTTTAGCCCTGGTTTAGCCCTTGTTTAGTCCTGATTTAATCCTTGTTTAGTCCTGGTTTAGCCCTTGTTTAGTCCTGGTTTAGTAAATTAAAATAGAAAAAAACGACACGCACATCCAGAACAGATAAGCTTGTTTGTTGGAACCAAAATTGGGCTCCGCACAACAAATGAATCTCCCCCCAAAAAACAGTTTGAGACAGGAGCATTAGCACCAACACTGCAGCTATGAAGTAGTTTAAGAAATACACAACAACAGACTTTAGCTGTGATGGTAACTTCAGTCTGATATTGGAGAGACAGGAATTGCATTACGACAATAAAAGAGTCACAAAAATGGTCTAAGGTCAAAGTCTTCATTGAGCCTCTCGGGTGCCATTGTCTGTAGAGTACAGATTAGGATGCTTCTTTTTCAGCAGAACAGTGTTGCTATCACCACCTGTGTCAGCTTGCCTCACTTGTTTAATTCTCACATATCTGAGAGAGCTTACATTGTGCCGTTTTTGTGTGAAATGAACCGCCACAGAGCTTTTGCTGTCATAATTACAAACGCTGGATCGGTGTTCAGAGATTCTTGATTTTAATGATCTGGTTGTTTTTCCAACATAAGCCAAGGCACACGGGCATTTTAACATAGATCACATTGTTCGTGTTGCAAGTGGACGATCCTTACCAACATGTTGCTTAAATATGGGGGTCTCAAACACAAACGTACACAAACTTCAGCATTTGAAGAGCCACCTGTGTCGGTAATAGCAGTGATAGTTTTTTACTCTTAAACATGATTGGTCACATGACTCGTCAGGTGACTATTTAGTATAAAATCAGGCGTGTACATCTGATAAAGGGCAGATGCTCGAAATGTGTGTGTGAAAAATAAAAAAACCCCGGGAGCTTCATTTGTTATGTGGAGCTTAATTTAGAATTTTTATTCTTGGTCATGTTTTAGCCCCGTTTAGCCCCGGTTTTAGCCCTTGTTTAGCCCATTGTTTAGCCCTGGTTTTAGCCCTTGTTTAGACCCTTGTTTAGCCCCGGTTTTAGCCCTTGTTTAGCCCCTTTTGGACCTTGTTTAGCCCCGGACTTAGCCCCCGTTTTAGCCCTTGTTTAGCCCCCGTTTTAGCCCTGGTTTTAGCCCTTGTTTAGCCCCAGTTTTAGCCCTTGTTTAGCCCCCGTTTTAGCCCTGGTTTTAGCCCTTGTTTAGCCCCGGTTTTAGCCCTTGTTTAGCCTCAGTTTTAGCCCTTGCTTAGTCCCGGTTTTAGCCCTTGTTTAGCCCCAGTTTTAGCCCTTGTTTAGCCCCAGTTTTAGCCCTTGTTTAGCCCCGGTTTTAGCCCTTGTTTAGCCCCGGTTTTAGCCCCAGTTTTAGCCCTTGTTTAGCCCCAGTTTTAGCCCTTGTTTAGCCCCGGTTTTAGCCCCAGTTTTAGCCCTTGTTTAGCCCCGGTTTTAGCCCTTGTTTAGCCCCGGTTTTAGCCCTTGTTTAGCCCCGGTTTTAGCCCTTGTTTAGCCCCGGTTTTAGCCCTTGTTTAGCCCCAGTTTTAGCTCTTGTTTAGCCCCGGTTTTAGCCCTTGTTTAGCCCCGGTTTTAGCCCCAGTTTTAGCCCTTGTTTAGCCCCGGTTTTAGCCCCAGTTTTAGCCCTTGTTTAGCCCCGGTTTTAGCCCCAGTTTTAACCCTTGTTTAGCCCCAGTTTTAGCCCTTGCTTACTCCCAGTTTTAGCCCTAGTTTAGTCCTGGTTTAATCTTGGTTTGGTCTTGGTTTTAATCCTGGTTCAGTCCTCTTCTATCAGGCCTTGTTTTTTTGTCTGCAATCTTCTACTTTTCAGTTTTTTTAGCCAAACTTTTAACTTCCTCCTGACTTCTTCTCTGACTTTGTGCTGCCTCTCCTCAGCTGTCACAGCCCTGAAGCACTTTCAGATCTCGTGTCCGGCTGTTGGAAAAGTGTAAGAAAACGGCTCTTATCTCCCAAATGAAGTGTGGACCGGCGCGGGCTCGGAGCTGAACCATTTCCCGTGGCGCCGCTCGGTCTAATTCACAGCCAACGTGTTAAACTGGAGAGGAGCGACACTAATTACCTGTCAGGCGCGTCGCCGAGCTAACGGCAGCATTATGTTAAAGAGGAAACATGAAAAGTGAGTGGGACGGAGGTGTAATGACTGACTGTTGTTCTCAGAATCCGTGTGCAGCTGTGACAAAGACAATGGTAAAAACAAAAAAAAGAAAATCCTTTTCTGCCCACGTTGTCTCAGTTTGTCTCAGACCTGCTAATGGACTGAGCAAGATTATAAAAAAACAGGCTGTGATGTGGCATTGAGTGAAAAGTTTGAGGTCGGCTCTGAACTCACGCTGTGTTTCTGGGAATTATAACTTGGGGAATTGTTTCAGGAAATTAAAAAAAAGAGAAAGGTTGCTTTGCTGTGAGAGTTGGGGATATAACAGAGTCTTTTTAACTGTGGTGGAAAGAAACTAGATAGATTTAAAGTAAAGATGAATATGATCAGGGATTGTATCTGCTAGGTGGGCTATATATATGTCGTTTTCAAAGACAAAATGTGTTTAGTTGTTAAAATACCATACAAATTTTAATAATCTGATGTGTCTTCAATGTGATAATAATCTTTTATTGTATTATCTACATGCGTGCTGTATTTTTTTTTTTTTTTGTTTTAAAATAAACCAATACTGCCACAGAGAACATGAAAAGTATTTTTAAGTAGCCCATGAACCGCATGCCACATTACTTTAAAGCAGTGGGGCTAAAAGGGCTGCATTTACTTAGCCCAGAGACCTGGATTTGGCCAATCACAGAGCACATACAGTATCATAACAAGCTATAGTGACCGAAGTTGTTTAATAATGGTGATCTAATGCGACGCCATGTTTGAAGGATTTTTCTGAGACACTGAAATTAACTCAAATCTCCATTGCACCTGGATAAGGTAACCACCTGTCCCACTTTTGGTTGTACTGCACAGCCATTTAGGCATCTGTCCCTCCATCCCACTTATTAAGATAATGTACCTCTATTTCATTGGTATTCAGTGGAGCTATTCCTTGTGTAAAATGTAGAATAAATATTTGTGGGTGTCCCATCTTTGGTTGATTGTATGGTTGGTGTGTTGTGCCCTTGTGTTTCAGGACAGATCTTTCCAGGAGCTGTGAGCTGCTGGTGTTGGATTGTTATATAGAATATGAGAATATAGAATGAGAGAGCTTTGGCTTTTTCTGTTCCGCCTTTTTTTATTTTATTTCAATGAATAAAGTCTCAGTAAGACTAGTAAAGTGAAGACAGTAAAGAGTAATTACTTTGCAAACAGCACATCAAATATGTTATAGGCCCTAAACTGAAGCAACTTGTATCTCAGTAAATTGGTAAAGTTAGATTTGTACATTAAAAGATTTATTTCTCGAGTCCATCCCACCAAATCGCACACATTGTCCCAATTTTTTCACTTCTTGACGTGGTCACCCTCCACCCGGAGCAGAGCGGTGTTTTCAAACACTGAGGGCCAGAATTATCAAAGGATTGCGTGCATGCTAACTGAATAATATGCGCTAAAATTGGAGCAAGCCCAGACGCAAACCCAGAGCGAACGCAATGCAGATTTTGCTCCTATGACCTAATGAATCTGTAAACTGAGGCGTTCTTCCCAGAGTGCGCAAAATGGAAGGCGGAGAAAATGCAAATTCATTCATTTACCGCCCGCAATATTATTTATCAAGGCTCACCATGACTTTGTGTGCGAAAATAGCGTATAAATTTAGCACGTTGGAGAAGGACGTGCTAATCTTTTGCACAGATTTGGCTGCTGTGATTCGTGTGAGATGAAGGAGAAGAAATTGAGAAATACGTAGGGTTAGAGTGTTTGCAGATCTATTTGCCATGACAGATGAAAAAATTATTCGCCAGCACTTTCAGCTCTTTTTGGTTAAATTTTTGCTTCCGTTTGTGTTCCACTTCTGCAGCTTCCATGACGCAAAACAATACACGCAATGATGCCGTTTAAATAGCTCCGCCCCATCTGTTTGCAGCTGTCACCTGCCACGAAGTTTGTCTTAGTAATTCACGCGCAACACGCCCATTAATAGCGGCCGCATATTTTCTCACTGCACTCGCAGTTTAGCACCCGTCTTAGTAAATGTGGCCCTGACTGTTTCCGGAGTTTGGGACATGATCGCCTGAATGCGTTGGCTGTGTTTTCCATCGGACATTACACAGAAACCACTGGACTTCTGCGACAGAGTCATGAACATGTTTTATCACCCAGTCACTTTTTTTACCTTAAATAAACAGTGTCGGAGTCCATGTGATGGTTAAATAAGTTGTTGTGGGGTAAATGAAGCGCCCTTTGTCTCCCCCTGGTGTCTCTGGGCTGAAAGTGACGCTTGCAACAGTGAGCGCCATCGACCCGGAGTCACAGAAGTCTCGAGTGTCAGGAGAAAGCAGCACATAATGGTTAAGAAAACAACAAGCCAGCAACTGCTTTATTTCTTGATCTTTGTCACGGCAGAGGGGGAGAAAAATCTTTGTACAGATGCGCAGAGGGGAAAACGAAAGTGAAGACGAGCAAGGGATCACCACAGGAATCAACTGGGCTTGCGAGTATTTACAATAGTGCTTTACACCAAAATGTAGAGGGAGCTCTTTAGAGGCAAAACAGCGAAGAAACGATCAAAGTTACTGAGTTCCACTTTAACATGTTTACCTCAAAGAGAAGACGTGAATGTGAGCTTCATTTTAAATAAGGTAACCCCACATTTCTCCACCTCCCATACAAAACAAGCCATGTAACTAACGGGATTGCTTTCTTCTTGTACCTTCTGTTATTGTTATTGTCTAGTTGTCAGATGGCTAATTTGGTTTATAACTGTTGAGTACCTTGCAGTAATATTATTTTGAAGTACTTCCTCTGCCTGTGCTTGCTGTATGTTTCCTCAGTTAAGAAAATGGGGGGGCTGTGTATTTCCGATAAGGCGCGCTAATGGTCTGTGAAAATAACCCATCACCCAAAATGTAGAAAGGCACTGAACTAGAAGTTTAAGGTCAGCTCAAAAAAACGATTTGATGAAAGTGTGTCGCAGTGAATAACAACTTAATATTCACTATTTTGGTTTTTAATGAGATCCCACATTAGCATGGCCCTGAGCTAACACCAAGGACCAGTGGTTGGAATAAGCTAATAAATAGAAAGTATGCATTTGTCCTGTATTAGCAATCATTACAGAAGGTTTGGTCAGTCACATGTTGAAAAAAAGACGTTCCTATTACTTACAGCTCTAATCTTCAGTTCTGTGTGATGTATTTTGTGATGCATTTGTCTAGTTTGACTTATTTTATATATTTTTTTAGTTAATTTATTACTTGTAAGCCTTGTAAGCTACTGATAGACCAGAACCAGAGCTGTTAGTCATGTTTGTGAGTGTCATCTTCAATAGTTATGTTCTCCAGAGAAATATGAGAGAAATATTACAGAGTATGTGTCTGCGCTGCTCTGGTTTGACAGATAAAACCAGTCGACTGGGACACACCGCTCGCACATTAAAATTTAAGGATCTTAGGTGTGGAAAAAAATATAACTGACACAAGGAAAGATGTCGCCTATACATTTTTAAAGATAGGCACAAGTCTGGAGACAGGACATGAAGATGCCGTGATTTGTGTGAAGAGGTTTAGCATTAGATTTAAACAACGATCTCATGGTATCTCTAAACTCGAATTCGGACAAAACATAAAGCTAAACTGAGGCTGATCGTAATGCTAATCTGGTAATAAAACAACAGCCTTCAATGGAGAAACAAAGGCTCTAAACCGTAACAAAGCCTAGGATAAGACCAACACAAAATCAGGTCTGACTTTCCAGATTCCTCTCGTCGTCTTCACTTTCACTACAGCAGCACTGGCCCTGTTTCCCAGCCTTCCCTCATTCAACATTTATCTTCCCTGATCTAAAAACCATGTACCACGAGAGTCGGACATCTTCAGTGGACACGGAGAAGTCCTCACGTCTGGACTTTTTTGTTTCTCTGGGAGTTTGAATGGGTTTTGAAGTCTGTAGACACCGCTCCAGTGGGATGGAGTGGACAGAGAACATTCAGGACACATCTCAAAGCTTTTATTCTTGGTTTTGTGGCATTGGAGCTCATGTTTGATGCATTCTTTTTGGGTCTAAAGGGAATTTAAGTGACAAAAAGTCACTAAACAGAACACAATCACTGTAGATGTTTTGCCTGTTACAATGGATTACTACTAAAAAATAAATATACCATATTTTCTAGACTATAAGTCGCACTTTTTTTCATAGTCTGGCTAGGGGTGCAACATATACTCATATACTATACTTTCATGTGTTTGTTATTTTCACATTGACAGCTGCGAGAGGGTGCTCTAGGCTTGTGTACCAGCATCTGCTGCACCTGTACCACTGACAATTTAAAATGTAAACATTACCACTAACAACTTAGGCTATAAAGACAACTGAGAAAGAGCGGAATAATTGGAAATGGAACTGATGCTGAGTCTGACGACAGCCACGCAGAGGAGGAAGCGGCGCTTCGTCTACCTCCGGAGTTGGCGGAGTTGTTCAGAAGCGACACCGAGGATGAAGAATTTAAAGGATTTAGTGATTAGGAGTGAGATGGTGAGTTTGGTGAACTTGTTATATTATGTTCTTTATGCTATAGTTATGTGAATAACTGTTAATATATTACGTTAACATACGAGACACCTATTCAGTTCGTTGTTTATGCTTCATGTAGCTGAATAACCATCAATGTGTTACGTTAGCAAACCGCACACCTATTCAGCTGTTGTTCTCTATTCTATTATTACTATAACTTACCTTTCAACATGAAATGTCTGTTCTTGG
Organism: Bostrychus sinensis; assembly: GCA_020698575.1. NCBI lineage: Eukaryota > Metazoa > Chordata > Actinopteri > Gobiiformes > Eleotridae > Bostrychus > Bostrychus sinensis. The sequence continues at coordinate 37,766,536 of CM036243.1, read as the reverse complement.
TGTTGGATTTTGTAAAATAAATTTCCCCCCAAAAATGCGACTTATAGTCCAGTGCGACTTATATACGTTTTTTTCTTTTTCATTATGCATTTTTTGGCTAGTGCGACTTGTACTCCGGAGTGACTTATAGTCTGGAAAATGCAGTATGTGGCCATGGATCAGAACTTTTATAGCTGGTTTGAGAAGGTTAACACAGGTTTTCAAAGTACCACACACACTATTAGCTTATACTACTAGGTTCTATGCAATGGATAGCATTACTGCAAGTCTTGCTATGCGTAACCATTGGTATGTTTAGAGTGCTAAACTAAGTACTAACAGAAATCAATATACAACAATAAAGATAGTTCCAGTTTTAGCTCAACAAAGCAACTCATTCATTCTCATTCTTGGTCTGTGTAATCCCATTGTAGGTCACATGTACTGGAGCCTATCCCAGTAACTATGGGCCTTAGGCAGGGTACATCCTAGACAATGTTAAGTTAGTTACAGGAGTGACACTGACAGGCAACCATTTACTCTCACATTTAACAGAGGAAGAGAACATGCAAGCCTGACCAGCCAGACTAACTCCATTTGTTTGAATTTTGTTTCTATGGACTGAGCAATCACAGGTGGAGTAACCAATCAGAGAAACCACCACCACCGACCCAAACAAACATGGTGCATATGAAGAATTGTTGCCATTTTTGTCATAAAACACCAGAATACACCGTAGTATGAGCAACTCTGTACTAAGCCGGTTGTACAAAGAGTTATGGAAAAAGTGATTTTATTTGAATGCGGTCTTTACGTTGGTCGTCAGCAGGATTTTACTGTTGTTAAAATGGAAACAGGACAAAGACAAAAATCGCACAGAAGACTGAACAACAACGAGGACTTCAGCAGAACAGGTGACGAAGGAAAGCACTAAACGCCGTTAATCAGCTCAGAGAAGTTATTAAATTCTGTCTTCTTTATTTTTCAGATTATCCTCTGCTTTTGTAAGACGTGCTGCAGGGAAACTTTTCAGAAACATCCAGAATAATCGATGGTCGGCCTGGGGTTTGACTCCACAACCTCCTTGCTGAAAGACATGAGCACTAACCACTCTATACCAAAAGGAAAATCAAAAACTAGGGAAATCTTCAGTCACCAGTGAGTACATCCTACCAGAACCTGTACTATCCTTCTCCTCTTTATCAAAGTGTTCATTATCATTATATGTCACAGCCTTCTGCACACATTTAAACTGCCACAGCTGCATGGATTTCAAGTTTGTCTGTAAAAGTTTCCTGAATGTCAAAGCAATCAGTCACGTCTTCTCGTTCCGCTGTCGTCCGTCCCTCACAGAGCCAGACACTCATAGACAGAGACGTCAGAGCGAAGAAGTGTGGACGTCCGGACACTTAGCGCCTGTTTTTTATCCGAGGCTGACAAACACGGGAGACGAAGGACAGAGCGGTGTTGTGACGAATTGACAGACTTCAGCTCAAAATTGGCAGCTCCACGCTCCCCGGCTCCGACAGATGAGGCTGTGTGGAGCGACGCTGACCAACGAGAGGCGCTTCAGCAAATCAAGAGTTCACTACAATCAGCCACAACATCTGCAGAGTCTGGGAAAGCGGTAACTCATCGCACTTTTAGCTGTTTTTGGTGGACTATAACCATTTTAGCACAGAGAAAACCTTATGTACATTAATGGCATGTCAACTAAACTAAGATGACCTAGAGCCAGAGGTAGAAGACTCTTGTACTCAAGTAAAAGTACTGCTACTAATACTACAAAAATAGAGGCCCTCTCTCTGCAAGGTAAGTGCTCTACTAGTGTTGCAGCGCCCTTGAGACCTTTTTTTTTTTTTTTTTTTTAACAGTCTTGGTCTTGTCTCGGTCTCGGCTGCATTATTTGGCCTTGGTCACGAATCCAGGTTTACTTGGTCTTTGCCAAACATTATTCGTTTTCTGCAGCAGAAGAACCAGGAACATGATCAGAAAATGTACTCCAGCTGGCAAAATGATTGAGTAAAAGTATCTAGTGTCCTTCTATCTCTATCTAGAGCTTAAACCTAGGACTTAAACTGGGTACTAATCACAGAAATAAACCAGCAACAGACCTACAGCCAAACAAATGCAGAATCAGTGTGGAATCTAGGATAAAACTTCTATTAATGAATTACTTACTGAATAATGAATATTGGCATTTCAAAATTATACAAACAGTGCAGACTCTTGTTGCTGTTTTCCGTACGTTGGAAGGAACAGACGACAAAAATAGCGTTTAACCATGCAGTGTCTCGTACTAATAAACAATACTGATGAATGAGTTAATTAAGCTTCTGCATGCATTGTATTCAGTAATATGTTTGTGTTTGTGTGAGTCCACAGCCGAGCCACTGACTCCTTGTGGCTGGCAGACAAAGTATACCAACTAAAATTAGAACACAGACCTAATCTCCATCTGTCAACCCGGCTCTGTTCTCTACTCCCCCTGCTGGCCATGATCAGAATACATTAATTAATTCATTTCACCTTTTACTTAGGGATGTCCTGCCTTCTTTGGGTTTGAGATAAATCTTGGGCAATGGCCAGTTCGCTACAGGTCTAGTTACTGATTTTACACATTCCAGGCCGTGCATTGTGCCTTCCATAAATCTTTTAGGATTAAAAAAAAAAATCACACAGTGTATACTCTCCTTAACAAAGCAGGGGCCTCCAACCAATGGCTCTCAACCATTTTCCCATTAGCGCCGCAAGTGTTTAATGAATCGTATAAAGTTGATAAGTCAAATTTGAGTTATCACTTAGCAAACCAACTTGTGTATCAAGTTGTGTGTAACGATAAGTGTGTGTAACAATGAGTGTGTGTAATGATAAGTGTGTGTAATAATTGTGTGTAATAAGTGTGTAACGATAAGTGTGTGTAATGATGAGTGTGTGTAGTAAGTGTGTGTAACGATAAGTGTGTGTAATGATGAGTGTGCATATCAGTAAGTGTGCGTAACAGTAATTGTGTGTAACAATAAGTGTGCATAAAGATAAGTGTGCGTAACGATGAGTGTGTGTAACGCTAAGTGTGTGTAACGATAAGTGTGTGTAACAATAAGTGTGTGTGTAACGATAACTGTGTAATGATAAGTGCATGTAACAATAAGTGTGTGTAACGATGAGTGTGTGTAACGATGAGTGTGTGTAACGCTAAGTGTGTGTAACAATAAGTGTGTGTAACAAAAAGTGTGTGTAACAAAAACTGTGTAATGATAAGTGCGTGTAATGATGAGTGTGTGTAACGCTAAGTGTGTGTAACGATGATTGTGTGTAACGATAAGTGTGTGTAACGATGAGTGTGTGTAACGCTAAGTGTGTGTAACGATAAGTGTGTGTAACGATGAGTGTGTGTAATGATAAGTGTGAAATAATTGTGTGTAATAAGTGTGTAACGATAAGTGTGCGTAACGATAAGTGTGCGTAACGATAAGTGTGCGTAATAAGTGTGCATAACGAAAAGTGTGCGTAATGATAAGTGTGCGTAACAATAAGTGTGTGTGACGGTATGAGTGTGTCAGATCTGTGGTGTAAGCGTGCCAGTTGCTGCACACAGACACAAAATACACATTGAGAAATAAATATCTTTGTTGTTTAAATGCAAAAAGTGAGGACACCAACATTTTGTAAATGTTCAAGTAAAGCAAAATTATTTTCTATTGGTTAAACAGCCATGCAAATAAATGGCCACTGTGCAGGGTGCACCCCGCCTAAGGCCCATAGTTACTGGGCTAGGCTCCAGTACCTGTGACCAGAGGTGTAGCAAGAAATTCTGGCCCCTTTGTATAAACCATCTTGGTGGGCCACTGTGTGCAATTGCTCAATATCGCTCAGGCATATATCAGGCTTTCTGAGGGCCCCAGTAACTGCAGTGGGCCCTGGGTAAACGTTACTCTTTAACCCTCTTAGTTCAATGCCCCTGTCTGCAAACTCCTAACAGAATTAGGTGGAAGAAGATGAATAAATGTTACATTTACTACAGAGAGAAGCACAGTTTTAAGGAGAAATGAGCACAGCACTAACTCAGAAAAACATCTTACTTTGTTCAGTGAAAATTGTCCTTGCTCTTCATTTGTCCTGCTTTCAAAACAGAGACAGAAAATGACTCTTGTATTTCTGTTCCGCTTGTAGACAGCAGTTTGTGCAGATTTACAGAAATCAATGCAGATTTGTATCTCTGACTCCAGATTAGCAACAGTCACAGCCCTCTCTCGTCTCCATCTGTACGTATGTGGGTCAGCCTCTGAATATTACATTCAAGTGGTTCACTACATTGTACAAGCAGTGGTTTTAGCCTTGAGAGCTTCTGTCTCTGTTTCGTCACTATTGCTGTTTTGTGATGTGAGCAGGTGGAGCCAGCGCTGGAAATTATCTCTTTTTGGTCAAACTTTGCTGCCTCCTTTACTCCAGTGAAGTGCACCAGCTCAGACTCCAATGGGAACCCCTTTGAGCGTGTGTTTGGTCCAAAATTTTCAGTTCCTGCTCTAGTTCCCCCTCTGTCAAAAGCACGTTATGAGGTCTCTGAGTCTTAATGTTTCAGAGATGACTTCCATGATGCTGCTGTTGACTGAACATTTATTTTTTCTCACGCACAATGTAATTTGGTCTCAATATGGAAAACACTGGATGTCTTGCTCTGTAGTGGATTGTGCACTGGGCGATAATTGCAACAAGCAGCTTATAATTAAAGTAAAAATAACTAAAAACATTTCGCTTTTCTCAGGAAATGTCAGTAATAACAGAAATGACTCATGTGTTTTCTCGCTGCTGGAGAAAACAACAGTCGTGTGAAAAGCAACAATCTTCTCCACTCGTCACGGTCGATGCATATTGTCTTGGTCTGATGGATGCCTGCAGTTTTATTAAAAATCTGATAAAATTGAGACATTGTTTACAACCAGTGCATCTCTCATTTTCCAGCTCAGGTTGTGCACAATAACTTTTTTTTTTTTAATTTCACTTCATCATCTGTGACGTTTAAACAATCCTTGACCTAAGAGCCGTTCCAGATCTCTTATGGGGCCCCAGGGGAAAGGAAATGTGTTCAAATACAGAATATATGTATCACAAAATGAGCCAAGCCAGCCATTAAAGCTAAAGTGGAGCCAGATCTTGCTCGGACAAGGCCTTTCTGTCACCAACTCATCCCATGGTCCAATATTTGTATAGGCATCTCTTGGAAGTGAACTGTGGGCCAAAACAGACCATGAGAGGAATTCATTTGTCTTTCCACTTTTTACGCAGCACATCAAGAATACACAGTGAGGACTATTCAGTTGTTATATTATAGGTTATGTGTAAAGGAGTAAAATTGCATCATACAAAAAGTGCTCTTTTTCTTTGATTATATATTCAAAAGACCGCTACACTCTGCCCTCTGCTGGTCTCTTCATCTGTTTCTTTATGACACCAGTAGAGTACTTAGTAAAAAATTCTCTTTCTTTTAGTCACATAATGTTTTTAAAGGCTGTAAAACCTGCTGCTGTTCTAGAGGAGACCAAGACTGGTTCAAAAATAGGAATAAAAACAGAAGAAATAGCCTTTAACCTGTTAAGGTCTGAGGCCTCTTTCCCAAAAATTCTATATCTACATTTATTAAGGTTTTACTTAGCATTTACTAGGTGTACATAGCTAACCTTGGTAGCAAATTAATTGGTGGACTTTGGGGATTACTGTGGAAGAGAAATAATATTAATAAATTATATTGTTTGACCATAAATTGAGGTTGAAATGGATTATTCTAATTTCTGCCTGAAAAAAAAAAACACATATTTGCCTCCAAAAAAGCCTTTTTTCCTTCCTGTAGTGAAGCAAATAACAACATAAATTGAAAATTTCACATATGTTGGTCTACTGCAGCAACATTTGTGCCAAATAAACAAAGTAATGGAAAGATATACATGTTTTATTTTTTTTTAAATCCAGGCAGAATCCAACTGTTGAATAGAAATTGAAGTAGATAGTTTTGTTGCCACGAATTGTCCGAACACGAGGATGTCAAACATGTGTGTGTCAGCCGTTGTATCTCCCCGCTATGGTCCCAACAAGCGGACGCAAGGGGGCGGAGCCCCGTCGGGCTCTATTCGGGTTTAAGAGGTTAAGAACTAAAACAATTGAACCAGAATTTTGGGCCTAGACTACACCTGAAGTTGAAGTTCCTTGCTTTATTGTCAGCTAAGCAAAACATATTTTCGTCACTGCGAAAAGCTTTACGTTGAGAATCTCTGCACCACTGTCAATGGCGGAGTGCTGAACCAGTGATAAACCTGTAACCAGGACCAGGACAAAGACCACGACGAGAACCGACACCTGGACCAGGACTAAATTATGATTTCAGATCAAAATGTTTGAGATGTTTGATTTATCCAACATCTTGCAGTCCAGGATCAAGTCTGATGCAGCACAGTCAGTGAATGTAGCCCAGTTTAATCCAAAGGCCTATCCAGCACCGTTCAACCATACTGACTAAATAATGAAACCTGTGTTCAATCAAGGACTTAATTGGAGCAAGACCAGCACTAAACCAGGGTTAGACCTTCACTTTACTCTTTTATCATCATGATTCAGGTATAAAAACACAACTATACCTGGATGATAAGAAGCCATACTTTAGAAAGTCATGTAGGACTTTGACTGCAACTCAGCTCACCCTGGATTTAACAAGATCAGTTCTAAATCAAGGACTCAATTGGAGCCTGACCAGGACCCAACCAGCACTGAACCACTGTTAGACCTTCACTTTACTCTTTAATTGTCTTGATCTGGGTATAAAACACAACTGTACTTGGACTACAAGGATCCTACCTTAAAAAAAGTAATTTAATGTAGGACTTTGACTGCAACACAGCTCAACCGGGACTTAAGACCAGTTCCAAATCCAGGACTGGGACTACACCAGGACATGTTGGTGACTTCACTTCTGGACCTATGAGAAACTCTGCCATCTCTGGAACCTGCAAACATTCCTTAAATAAAGTCCAATCAATCATCCCTCTACTCTTTGGCTGTGTCCCACTACAGTCTACGTCTCGTCCCGCGCTCAGCTGTAGGAGATGACACCAGGACCAGCCAGCACACAGATACACGTTCTCCGGGACAGGGTCGTTCTGTGCGGTGCGGGGGGGCGCCGTTCGAGGGGGGGAGACCCTCGGAGCCGTGTGCGTCAGTGCGCATTGGAGAGCCCATAAATCAAACGCGCTGCTGCCGGTCGCTCGCTGGTGTAGGGCGCCGTCTCCCTCACTCTTCTCTCTCTCATCTTCCATCCCACCACAGCAGCAGCAGCCTCTCCTCTCCCCTCCCTGGACCCCCACCTCCTGACCACTCCTCCTCCTCCTGCTCCCCGTGCCTTCACATCTCACTTTTTTTCCCCCCTCCAAATTAAATATTCTTACGGCATTGCTGTTTTTGACGCCAGAATTTTGGACAAGTCCACGCTTTTTTTTTTACCTAATCCACTTACCCTGACAGAGACAGATCCAGAGGCATTTGAACAAGAGCAATACATCCAAAATACACTGGCAATCTGACACATATGGAGAGCATTTACCATTCCACAAATGTTAAATGGCAAACTAACATTTGACAAACTAGTACTGGCCAGTCTTAAAGCGTTATCCAGCCACATTCAGATGATATCATTGCCTCTAAAACTGGAAAATTCACTGCTAAATCTAAAAGTAGCCTTTCTTAGTGTTGCTGCCATTCATCTCTTTGGGGAAGCTTGGTGCAAATGCAAAACGCAGCAAACCTAAAGACACATAAAGGCTGTATCTATATAGCCTTATTCACAAAATCAGCAGATTCTTATCTCTGTACACCTAAGCTTTTTGGGTAACATATGGAGTATGCTGAAACAAAACAAAGCCACTAAAACAGCATCTGCAAACCGGACGCCCAAAAAGCACTCATTGGAACAAGCGTCTTTTTTCGATCTCTGCTGATAACCTGTGAATATTTGGGCAGCGTTCCCGCCCATAGCGTCATGCCATGGTGTCAATTTTTCTCTGTGGTGGTTTTGTAATTTATAATCTCAGCCCAAAGTGGACAGTCTTCATCAGTAAGTCCAGGACAGTGCCAAGAAAGCCGTGCGTAAACGTGACCCAATCCCACACACGTACGCTCTCCTCACACACACAACACTACAGAGCAGCGGCAGCAGCAGCAGCGGGCTCCATGTGTCTCCGCTGAACGGGAGCCAAGCGGCGTGACAGCCCCGCGACACGAGCCTCAGCCACGCACACGCACAACCCAAAAACGAGGAGCGTGGTCTCTCTTACCTTGAGCTGCAGCTGGAACAGAAAGCATCAGGAGGAGTAGGAGGAGGAGGAGGAGAGGCGCGAGTAAAAGCCGTGCAAAAAGGCGAGCGGAGTGCGGATGTAGCCGGTGTATACGGTCCGTTCCCCGCGCAGAGCAGAGCAGAGACTGGGGATTCACGGGGAACGGAGGAAGAGGAGGAGGAGGAGGAGGAAGAGGAGAGAAAGCGAGGGGAGAGCGGCGCGGGAGCAGCAGCAGCAGCGCGCACGGGGAGGGGGCGTGATGGGAAAGAGGGGGGAAAGTCAATCAATGGATTTTTCACGTCGTAGTGAAAATGAACGCGATGTACAAAAGATAAACACACGCGTGGAAGACACTACGACGTGAGGAATAAAGAGAAGAGTTAATAAAAGACACCGCAGAGCTGGAGAGGCTCAGGAGAAAGCGTTTGGCATTCTTGTTGGTAGTTACACCTAGGGTTGTAGTCAAGGCTGCACAAATCTAGACCAAGACCTGTCTGAGACCACAGTGGACCGAGGCCAAGGCAAACCGACACCAGGTCCACACCAGACCATGTAAACTAGCATAAAGGAAAAAGAAACATAAACACAAACCAGAGACTCAAACGCATAAATGATCATGAACTAATGCCAACAGATCATTTTCCTGGTTCCCATAATGCTCTTGTGCTTGTAAATACCATTGTTCAGTTACCCACTAACTATTCCTCAATGATTTTTATAAAAATAGCGGAGACAAGACTGAGTAAAAATGCAACAACAAAAGAACAACAAGATGAAGACCAGGAAAAAAAAAGGTCCCAAGACCAACACCGAACTTGAGCGCTGCAACATGTTTTCTTCAGAAATATTAAAGCTATAATGAGCAGAGACAACTGACATCTTATTACTAGAGGTTGACAGATATGGGTTTTTGTATGGCTGATTTCTATACAGATTTTAAAAAATTCAGAGCAGCTGATGGCCGATAGACACTGCCACTGCCTTTTTGGACCGATTTGTAAGACCAATTTTCTGAATTTTATAAAAGAAATAGATATAATATAGCCATTTGTATTTGTGAAGCTTATTAACATACAAACAAATGTGTTATAATTGGACAGTGAGAACAGGTAAAGATTTTTTTTTTTTAGCAAACCAATATCGCAATCAAACTCTCTGTGCAGATAGAGCTTGGGGAGAGCTACAAAATGCATTTAAATTTTTGTTTTATGAGGTTCTGTACCAAAATCTTTTTGTTGCCGTTTTGAGCTTTTCAGGCTGAGATGTAGTGATTTTGAATGTTTCCTATGAACTGCAGAGTAAAAGTACTGCTACAAGATGGTGGGGGAAACTGAGGTCCTTCACATGGAGCCCGGACCTGACCAAAAATGATCAGAAAAATGCAAGAATCAGCCGATGGTTGAGTGTTGAAAAAATGCAAAACTCGGCCCAATACACACTGGAGCGACTATGTCTCTCTGTTGGTCTGGGAACGCCTTGGGATTACCAAGGCAGAGCTGGAGGAAGTGTCCGGGGAGATTAAAGTCTGGGCGTCCCTGCTTACTTCTGCCCCAGTGTAAACAGAAAAAGATATATTTGTTTATTGAGTAGTTGGATGGACACAGCAGTTTCTAGTTTCAGTGTACTTTGTATTAAGTTATATTTTTCATGTCTTTAGACTATGGCCCAGTTGGAATAAAGTCTTAAATTGAAACCAGTTTAAAATATAGTCATCCCACTAACCCTGCTTTCACCTTGCTAGCTTTGGTGCAGATTTTAGCAGGACTTTCTTCTCTGTACGGGTAAATCAGATGGTATATTGTGGTTTAAAAATAGCCGTAGTAAACTCCAGCTGCTGAGGTCCCTCTGGAGACCTCGGTGATATTTACACCAGGCTTTTGTTTTGGCATTTTACCCACAATTCTACAACAACACACGTCTCCAGCAGCCGCAGTGCACGGATTCAGACATAATGAACATTCTCAGGGGACCGCAGCCTTCAACACAGGTTTAAACTCATATAACAGGAAATATGAATCATGGTACAGAGAATTCTTAGAGCTTTTCCAAGTTTTGGCAAAGCTGTGAAAAAAGCAAGAAGGTCGCTGGTTTGAATTCCTGACCTGTGGAGTTAACTTTAAACAAATTCTGAAAGAAGTTGATCTATACAATGCCTGCCCCTTTAATTAAATTCAGCACACAAATGAAAAAGAAATCCTTTCCTAATGGCCAGGATCCTTCGTCTGGTGGCTCCATGAAGGCGTCCCCTCTAAAGTGAAGGCTAACACCGCATGCAAGCACTTTTGGAACATGCTTGGGAGCGCGTGTGTTACGTTTTTCTGTCGTGTCAATAAAACGTACTTTATACACTCACAATATAACATGAAATACTTTATTATGATGGGATTTCTTGCTGTAGAGTTCGTACAGGGGCATCCTGAAGCACTCTGAAGTGTTCCAGCTGCAATGGACCCTTGCAAATGAGAAATGCCCTTAGATTTAGCTTAAAGTTCCTCTATTCTGCTAAATAGACTTTTCCTCTCCTTTAACCCTGTTATAATGTTGTCTCCTCCTCAAAAACAGAAACTAACCCAAGCGTTCTCTGCAAAGCCAAGGTAAAAGCTCCACAAAAGAAGATGTTTTCCACAGCTACATTATTTTAAGTTATAAAACCTGAAATACTAATGCAAAGGAGTCCAACACTGTTTCACAAAGCCTGCAAAAAACTCCGATTAGCATTAACCTAACTTGTATACTAACTATATTCAGACTCGGAATTTCCCCACAATAGCTGTAGGAAGTGTCTTGGGAGATGGAAGAGATGGAAGTATGGTCAACAGCTGCCTGCACAAATCGACCATGAACAAACAGTAGAGACAGTCAGTCACTAGATGTTCATCGTTTTGTACAATTTCTGTGGATTTCCAGCTGACAAACTGCAGAGAAAAATCCACTCAAGGGTCTCTAAATGCAGATGATGTTACACTGAGTCCTGGAGTCTTTAGTCCCTGTCCCAGAGACAGATGTGGACTCTGGGGAACCTCCTTCCCTCCATTTCTCTTCTGTCTCTCTGAGGCTCTGGGATTTCTCTGTATTTTCTTTGTGTTTTCTCAGTCCCATCACGTAGCAGCAGCAGGAGCAGCAGCAGCAGCAGCAGCTCGCCCCCGCACAGAACCACAGCTCACAGACAGAAACAGGGAGGAGACAAGGACCGGGGGGAACCGGGGGGGATCCGACACACGCTGACGTCACTTACAGTCACAGTCAAATACACCGATCTGATCCTGAGGTAAAGTGTGAGTGGAAGATACAGTCATATGTAAAAGTTCTGAGGTTACATAATAATTTAGTCTGTCTTCACAAAAAAAGCTCACAGAGGCATGGCATTCATTTTCTAGTGACATCTGAGTTCTGGGGTGTTTTCTCAATAACAGTTTTTAGTGTAGCAGTATTCAGGTGTATGAAATTAAATGAAATATGAAAAAAATCTGTGCAAAAGTAATTAAGGTTGCTGATTTGAATGCATCTAACTTTTAAAAATGGATTAGTTGTTACTTGTTAGATTAGTTAGCTAAGCCTTAAACTTCATAGACAGTGCATTCAATAATGAGAAAAGGTACTTAAGGTGGTAATCAGGAAATGGAAGGACACAGGTAAAGTTGATATTAAGGCCAGAAAAATACCAGAGAGACATAGGCAAGGAATGGTGAGAATGGTTAAAGACAACCCACAGATCACCTCCAAACACCTACAACATCATCCTGCTGCAGATGTTTCTGTACTGGGTCAGACATTCAGAACAGCTGTATGAGAGGGAGATGCCACAAACAGAGTCGCTTGAAGTAAGCAAAAGCTCATTTAGACAAACTAGATCCATTTTGGAATAAAGTGGAGTGGACTGACATACCTCAAGTGACTCTGTTTGTGGCATCACCCTCTCATACAGCTGTTCTTTGTGCAAAGTGCACTGAATTGTTCAACGAAAGTTCAAAAAGTTTTGTGTTGCAGTAATCCATCCAAATCAGCAAACTTTTGCACAAACATTTTTTTTTACCCCTCGTGTTTTCGTTGGGGTCATTCTGACTGAATGTTATCTTTTGCCATTGTATTCATCAAATAGTTTGAGGTCTATTGACCCTAATTTCTAAAATGAAGGTAACATTTTGGTTAGTGGGTTGGACTGAAGTAAGATTAAAGATGTAACACTACACTGATTGGCAGTTGATGCTAAACTCTTATTATTAAATAACAATCAAACCAGGTGGGGTCTTTTTTACCCCAGAGGACAAAGGGTGTATGGCAACTGGGAGAGATTATGAGGGTTATGTTTCATTTCATTTCATACACTTAAATACTGGAAAAAAAAAAAAAAAAAAAAAGTGGTTCGGAAAACACCCAAGAACTCAGATGTCACTAGAAAATAAAAGACATACCTCTGTGATCTTTTTTTGTGAAGACTAAATTATCATGCAGCCTCAGAGGGGAGCCCAAACTTTTGCATATGACTGTATCTAACTGTCCATATTCTGCCACATAAACCCAAGACTCAAACCTCCACAACAAAACTCAAGTCGACCGCTCTTTTGAGTACAACTGGCCAGAACTAGTTTGGACCAGCCCAAGTGGAGCATACCATCTTAATGGCCCCTGGAGGTGGTATAGAACAGTCCAAGTCTAATAATTCTGCAGGAGATACCCTAAAACATGCTGCACTTTTTTATTTCTCACTTTTTGAGGTCCTGGAAGAGTCTGTTTGCAATGATTATTATTTAGAGATTGCTGTGACCAATTTGCGTCCAGACCTGGTCCTGTGGTCCAACTTCTGCCACCGTGCTTTTATTGTTGAACTCACAGTCCCCTGTGAAGATGCCATCAATGAAGCAATATGAAAGGAAAAAACTGCGTTATGCCCACCTTGCAGCTGAGGCACAAGAAATGGGATGGGTTGTGAAGGTGTGTCCTGTGGAGGTCGGCTGCAGGGGCTTTGTCACCAACTCCACGAAAATTCCATCACGTGACTACGTGTACTGTGTCTTGTTATGTTATATTACTGTTGTGTCTTTGTATTACTGTTGTGTTTTTGTTTGTATGTATGCCTCTGCAAAACTTTATTTTCTGGAGAGCGTGTGGCGGCGCTCACGATTTTTGAGCAGCGGCCCGGAGGTTTGCTCCAAATGTAATTTCGCTGTACTTGTACTTTTGTACCTGTGCATGTGACAATAAACTTCAATTCATTTCACTGTAAGACTTCTCAAAGAAGTGGGCATTAGAGGGCAGGCCCAGAGAAAGACCATCAAAGAGCTCGCTGCTGAGAAGTGTAGTCATTGGCTGAGAAGAAAAGAGACAGCATGGGGAGTAAAATTACCACTGAGTCTCTATGCGCCACACACCCAGGTCTGATCAACCTGTGGTGGGCCTGCCTCAGTGGAGGATGTCTTGTGATAAATGGCCGAAACACCCAAAGATGCTGAGGTACACAACTGAAGATGTGTCGCATAGGCTGGTAACATCACTGAGTGGCTTCTGAAACAAGGTGCTCCATAAAAGAACTCAAAATCCAGCACTGAGCTGAATTAGCTGGGATTGAAATATCTAGTCCTTTATGAAACCTAAATACAACACTGAACTGATAGAAAACAAGGTGGGGAAAAAACCTGTCATATTTTAAAGAAATTTTAGTGGCTAACTCAAACAATTGACTTGGAGTCAGGTCTTGCAAACATCTGCCAACAGGCATCAGGAGAAACTACTCCGACTTGAACTTCACCAGCTCCCAGCTAACAGAAAGTATAGATAAGGTTGTAATGTTGTCCCCTTTTCCAAATCAGCCTAATGTGATCATGATAAGATGCCGTTTTAGTAGTCTGAAAAACAAACAAATGCAGTTTAATCAGAGGAACAAGTCTGTAATGTGAGCTAATATGAAATAATATGGAGCCTTAACACCCTTGGGTTGCTGTTATGTTGTGTGTAATAAACCACATGGACCGGGCTCGTTCTAATCCTCGGTTCTGCTGCAGGAGTTAATTTAAACTAAACGTTTCCATTTCCCTCCAGTGGTTTTTACTGCTCTGTTATGTAACTGCAGCGTTTCTTAATTAAAACTCACCAAATTAAAAAAGGGAGCAGATATTAGGCAACAGAAACAGGTCCATTAAAACAAGATTGGAACACGAGCAGACACAGACCTGGTTTTAATGTGACAAATTATTACAGCGGTTTGAAAAGACGCCCTGTGGTTTCTCTTTGGAGCTGAAACAATCTAAACGACCGATCACATCATTAACAGAGGTGGAAGGAAAGCTGTACTCAAAGAAAGTTACTGATTTCTCAGTACTCGTACTCTGGTTTCCCCCATCCTGTATTCTTCTTTTTTCAGGCTTTTTATTTCAGGTTTTATAACTTAAAATAATGTATCTGTGGAAAACCTCTTTTTTGGGGGAGCTGTTACTGTGACTTTGCAGAGAACGCTTGGATTAGGAGTCTGTCGCCCCCTGCTGGCAATGGTGGGAACTGGATAGAGCATAAAATGGCTAATTACCATGGTTATTAACTTAACATGATGCTAACAGATAGATAAATGAGCTGACTGCTTCGTAGTGACGGAGGATTAAGTCTGAACTGATCAGAATGAGTCTGGTGACGGTGTATGGGCTTTAGAAACGCGCAGGAGCACTTCCTGGTTGGGGCGTTTGTGGTTAATCGATTAATCTGCATTATGGCCATAATCGATTGAAAGAAATACTAACAATTCTGCTGTACGGTAGAGTAAAGGTACAGTACCACTGCAAAGTCAGGCAAATTAAACATAAACTTAAGGAACTGTTTCCTAAAATAAACAAACCTATATCTTGTCTTTAATTTTAAAAAGCCACTTTTTTTTTTTTTTTTTAATCATGGTTCACTTTGAATTTCATAAAGAGCTGTTTTTTATTAAACATAATGATTGGGGATGTCAAGTCAGTGGTTAATGGTTAATCGATATTCTTTTGTTAAGACTAGCAATTAATTGATTGAAGAAAACTAACCAAATGTGCGTCTGTGCTTCCTGGTTTCATGTGTCTACGTAGAGTCTTGAGGCCGAGTGTTTTCAGCTCTTGAGAAGGGCAGCGCCTCAGCATACAGGATTACTCAAACATATGTGAATGAGACAAAATACTACTCCAGGTCTGTCTTTGAGGTGGAAAAAAAAACATCATAATTGTCAGGATTTGTTCTTTTACTTGTCATGTTCTGTGTTTATCTATTTCCTGTTTTATTTTGACATGTTACTGACTTTTCCTGTGCTTCCAGATTGACTTCCTGCCCCTGTGTGTTTTTCCTGCTCCTGTGATTACCTGCTCTGCCCCTAGTGTGTTCCACCTGTGGCTTGTTGTCTGTATAAAGTCTGTGTGCTTTCCCCAGTCTGCCAGATTGTCTTGTTCCTTTAAGTTGAGCATTCCAGCCTTTTCCTAGTGTTTTCCTGTGGATTTACATGTATTATTGCCAGGCTGTTTTTTGACCCTGACTTTGCTTCTTGCCCTTCCTTCTGGATTTTGGACATGATTTGTGTGTATGACCTATTTTGGATTTTTGTGCTTTTGAGTCCACACCTAGCTGCCCCCCCTCACAATAATATGGTTAAAAGAGAGAAAAAGTCCATTTAAGAGAATAGGGGACCTTTAAGGGTTAGGGTTGCTTCTGACCAGATCCTGGCTCAAATCTGGAGAGGGGTCCCAGGACGCTGCTGCTGCTGCTGACAGGTTTAAACCCCAGAGACATTGGGTCAAAAAGGGACATTATCATCTACCTTTCAAAAAACAAAATTCATAAGTACTGTCAAAGTACACACATGATTTACTTGACAGAAAAACACTCATATGTGATCTAGCTTTGTCAGACTGAACGGTTAACCACAAAGTTATCCTGCTAACTCCCTAATCAGCTTTGTAGTGCAGGACATTTGTTTAAAAACGTGACTCATACCCCTGTCCCTGCCAGACAGCTTCATAAATAGTTAAATAGATGCGTCTCATATGTTGTCAGATTTAAATGAGCCCTTGGTTTATTAAATTGGTGTAATTATTGTCTAATTGCAGTTCATTTGTTTGTTTTAGTGGAGCCATTGTCATCAGCGGGACCTCTCTGTGATGTCTGCATTAGTTCTGCAGCTCTCCTCGCTCTGTGTTTGATAAATGACTGTGGAGTAATGGTGCTGTTTATGAACAAACTCAGGTCAAAGGTCGTCTCTTACTTGTATATTTCACCATGAGACGACAGTAATAATAAATGTGTTTTTATACTTGTGGGAGCTCTGAGGCTAACAGTCTCTGAACTGTCTCAGTCTTGGTATTCATTTATTTGTGTAACTGTGATTTATTCACAGTTCTAGTCCTCATCTTTGAATATTGTTTAAACAGAATTCCTAATGTTACAGAAGAAATCAAAATATATTACACACATTTATTCTAGTTTAAATGTTTCCAGTGGTATTTAAAACCTGCTATTGAAAATACTTTGTAACTCAGCTCAAACTGGTCTTTTTCCAAATTTCTTCTGGCAGCGTTTCAGTGCACACAGCCACAAAATGAAATGCTTTACTTTTTTCTTACAAACTGTTAAACAAAATAGATTGTAGACAAAAATTAACAAAGGTTTAAGGGTTAAAGTAGATTTTGTTGGCTCTGTAGGGAAAATTATACACTGCATTTGACCCATCCTTCAGATCTCCACAAGAATCCTTGGTCAGGAGTACCTACCTGGACCCTCCTCTAGTTCTCAGATTCCTAGTCAGAATTCTTTAGATCTCAGCCAGGATCCTTGCTGGACCCTCCTCCAGATTTCAGCCAGGATCCTAGTCTGAATCCTTTAGATCTCAGCCAGGATCGTCACTAGACCCTTCTCCAGATCTGAGCCAGGATCCGGGTTAGGAGTATCTAACTGGACCCATCACTAGAACTCAACCAGGATCCTAGTCAGAATTCTTTGGACCTCAGCCAAAATTCTTGTCAGGAGTAGCTGGACCCTTCTCCAAATCTGAGCCAGGATCTTGGTCAGGAGTACCTAACTGGACCTTTCTGCAGATCTATGCGAGCATCTTGGTCAGGAGTACTTAGCTCGGCCCTCCTCCTGATCTCAACCAGGATCCTTGTCAGAATCCTTTAGAACCTGGTCAGGAGAAGCTGGACCCTTCTCCAAATCTGAACCAGGATCTTGGTCAGGAGTCCCTAACCTGACCTTTCTCCAGATCTCACCCAGGATCTTGGTCAAGTCGTGGAGAACATGCAAACTCCACACAGAAAGGCCCCGCCTGGTCTGGGTATCAAATCCAGGACCTTCTTACTGTGAGGCGACAGTGCTAACCACTCTGCCACCATACCTCTAAATGCTTTACAACTACAAACTATGAGTGATACTTTTTCTGAGAATCTACAAAAGTCCATAAAAACACACAGAGACCTAGTCTGCTTCTGTCAGAGTAAGGATTTATTTGACCATTTGTCTGTCTCTAATTGTCTCTAATGCACACCTGATCTGTTTTAGAGGAAACATTACAGTCGAGTCTTTCCCACTCTCAATAATCTATAACTCTTTGATGCGTGAATTATTTATACCATCTTGACTTACCGTAAATGTTTTGTTCTTCTTTAGGAATACACAAAGAGCAGTATTTTACTAAGCTTTAAAGTCGATCCTCGCAAAACAAAACCATTATCTGTCAACACTGAACTTAAACAAGCTTCAAGCCTCAGTGAAAAACTACAGCAAACATCCCTTGAACTTACAGAGAGATACTCACTTCACCTCTCACCAGTCTTTTAGCTTCAATTTGACACGGCAGAAAATATAGAAGCCAAAAACCGCAGGGAGAAATAACACCAGGAGAGAACCAACAATCTTCTTGCTGTGAGAATGGCATGTTAACCACTCTGCCACCATGCCCCGTAGAGTTCATTCATTGTAAAACTCTTCTCCGCGTTTTCTCATGCTCCTTTCTACAACAACCCAACATGTTTTAATTACTGAGCTATTTATTTTGTTAGCTTTCACAACACCCATGGTCTTCTTACAAGGAAAAATGAAAACAATAAAACCAACAGAACATTAAAAGATTAAAATGAATTAAAAGTGGAGGAGGTGGGAGAGGTTTGGAGGGGCCAGATGTAGAGGGCTTTGAAAGTGAGAAGAAGGTTTTTAAAGTTAGCGCGGTGTTAATGTGGCGAATGGAGCAGGTCCTGGTGATTATCCAGGCTGCAGAGTTTTGGAGATTGTGGAGTGATTTCTGGGGGTAGACCAAAAAGAAGAGCGTTAAGGTAATCTAGGTGGGACATAATGAGACTGGACCGGGATGGCAGTGCTACCGGGAGTGAGGGATGGACGGACAGAGGCGGTTATTGTTACATAGATGGAAATATGCACATGTAAAACCAGAATAAATACTTTCCCAATACAGTTGTAAACCAACGTTTGCAAGCTGAACTTCCTCGTCTATTAAAATCATTCATGAAAGCATCTCACATGAAGATTTGTCCTTGCAAAATACGCGTTGCTGGTGACTGAAACATGCTTCCACTGTTTGTGTTTTAGTGTTTTCTGACACTTTTAACTGCTGAAACTGCAGTAGAAGCACTGCAGCTGACCAAGTGCTGTGCCGTGAGTGCGCTACCATCACTAAACTAAAGTCTCAGTCCATATACAAAGTTTAGAGGGTGTTTCTTTTATTAATACACAGTCAATTCTAAGTAAAAGCCATGCTAATGAGGAGCATGGTGTTCGGGAGCTCAGACGAGAAGAATCTGCTTGGGATTGTGTCATGAATCCCACATTAAGCAACTTTCTTAAGTAAACATTCATTACCGAGGCTCAGTGACAACAAAACATATACGACACATTCACTGATTATTGTGCTGCTGTGGTTAAACATTTCTGCTCCATTAAAAAGGCAACATATTCCCAAGTCTTCCCACACATTTAACCTTTGACCTCAGAGAACAATGGCCGCCACATTACTTACCCACAACCTTGCCCTTCACTCCAGAGACAGCAGCCTGACCTCTGACCCCATACGAAGGCTAAACTAAGCTCATTGGAAATCATTTCGCATTGTGCTTTGGTTAAATTTAGCAGCTCACATGAATATGGCTAATTATCTAAATGCTTTATCAATGCGTGGTCGTGTTAGCGTGTATTGTTTATTGTTTGAGATATTGACTGTTGTCCCAGTGCTCTCTGTACAGCGTTAGCAGCAGCTCCTCTCCGCTGAGGCTGCTGCGACGTGACAGGTTTTCAATGTAAACTCGTAACAATTCCCACACACATTATGCATTTTAGTCTCGACAGGATAACCAGCTCCATTCACTGCGTCCTGGAGCTCACTTTATGCATATATCCCATACTGAAACTGTCATAACATTTAAATTTTGTGCTTTAGGCAGAAGACTGTGGTAATGATTCTAATTGGCTTTACATAATGTACGTTTATCCTGAAAGTACAGCCAATAAAGGTCCACATTTCTGCTAAATCCACTTTTTCCTCTCTTTAACCATGTTATAATGTTGTCTCCTCCTCAAAAACAGACCTGGAGTAGTATTTTTTTTATAATCCTGTATGCTGAGGCGCTGCCCTTCTCCAGAGCTGAAAACGCTCTGTCTCAGGACGTGCTCCTGAGCGTCTCTAAAGCCCATACACCGTCACCAGACTTGACTTATTACTTTTACTCCACTACATTTCTATAAAGGCTCTATGGTTACTTCTGCAGAGAAATCTTAATCAGAGAAGTCTTTAAACCAAAAGACAACTGACTGTGTTCATGTAGATTCTTCCTTGCATGTGGTTTGTCACTTACACACCCCAAACATAATCATTACTAATTTATCTTAAACACGGTTCAGTACTCATAAAGTTCATACTGTCTTCTTAAGTCTTAAGTTAATTACTAAAAGAAACTTTAAAACAGTAATGGTTCAGTACTTGTTAATTTTGCTACCTCCAGTTTTTCTTTAGATAATCCTGATTTTAACATGGATTCAGTCTCAGTTTAGACTTGGGTTAGACCTGGTTTAGTCCTGGTTTAGTCCCTGTGTGATACATTCATGGATTTACTAAATAAAGTTCCCTCTGTTTCCCATTCACTGATTCTGAAACATGTCTCTTCTAACTCTGAGGTGGAGAATGGTCAGACTAAAATGAGTTTGACGTAAGAAAGCGTGTTCTGATCATTTCAGCCTTAAACCTCCGTCACTACGAAGCAGTCAGCTCATTTATCTATCTGTTAGCTTCATGATGCTAATAGCTGTGTAATTAGCCATTTTATGCTCTGTCCAGTCTCCAGAGTTGCCACCAGGGGGCGACAGACACCTAATCCAAGCATTTTGTCAAAAAGTAACAGCTCCACAAAAGAAGAGGTTTTCCACAGATACATTATTATAAATTATAAAAATTCTATTCAATTTACAGTTAATTTAGCTGCAAAGCATATGGCTATAAACAGAGTAAAAGTTTTGATATGAACTTACCACATTGTCAGTGGCATCACTTCAAACAAAGAATCTTTGCAATTATAAAACACAGCCAGTTCTGCTAATGATGAAATAAAAGGAATTGCTTTTATAATGAAGTAGAGCAAGTGAGGAAGGAGTGGTTGATTACAGTTTTTCTCACGTACTCTATATTGTAAATAAATAAATCAGTGTTGTGCTTGTTTTGTAAACACTTTGCTTATTCTTTGGCAGTTTCTACTCTGTAAACACTAGCTGAGGGTCTACCTGGCAAAATATGCACTTTATTAAAATACTGTGAAATAAAAAGTATATTAATTAATGCTTTATTATTTAAAGGGGCTATATTCGGCTTTTATTCTTCTCTTTAAACCAGTCTTGATCTCCTCTAGAACAGCAGCACATTTTACAACCTTTAAAAACATTATGTGATTTATTAAGTTCTCTACTGGTGCCATAAAGAAACAGGAGAACAGACCAGCAGAGGGCAGCAGAGCATTGCATTCTTTTGAAGAGAAACATAAACAAAAAAGCTGTTCACTTCCTTAAACTTTTTGTCTGATGCTGTGCACCAATGAATGAGAGCAGACTGGATGTAGAGGGCTTGTTGTTGATTGGTCAGTGCTTCCTGGAGTGGGCGGGGCTTCGTGGGAGAGGCGGAGGGAACCGACGGTTCTGAGGCCTCAGAAACTCAGCACCGCCAGAGAATACAGGATTACTCACACAAACAAAACACAACTCCAGGTCTGTTTTTGATGAGAACAACATTATAACATGGGAGACAGAGAGGAAAAAGACATGACCATGGTGCTAAAGACACAATGTTTCTGTCACTGCAGGGCTTTGAATACATGTTGATAATGTTTAGCCCTACTGATTATAAACATATATCACTAATGAAAAAAATACAGAGGTGGACAGTAACAAAGTAAATCTACTTAAGTACTGTACTTAAACACAGGTTTTGCGAATTTGTACTTTACTTGAGCTGTATTTTCCAGGGATACTTACTGCTTTTACTCCACTACATTTGAAAGATACAGTAAATATAAAACTTTTTACTCCACTACATTTCTATAAAGGCTCTATATTACTTCTGCAGAGAAATCTTAATCAGAGAAATTGTCTTAAAACCAAAAGACAACTGACTGTGTTCATGTAGATTCTTCCTTGCACCCCAAACATAATCATTACTAATTTTAAGTCTTAAGTTAATTACTAAAAGAAACTTAAAACGGTAAAGGTTCAAAATGTCGACAATGAGGACCCTTGACGACGTTGAATCTGTTCTCTGAAGGCTTTATTGAAAATCAGTTGACAGAGAGTCTGAGAGTCTGTCTGGTAATAAGTCAGTACTTATACTGTAAACTGAGGTCATACATGTAACAAACAGGACCATAAAAACTATGTATGTGGCAGTTCAGTGTACACCATCAGATTAATACTAAAAAACATCTTTGAGATCAACAGTACTAAACATCTTGAGTCAGATATCGTTAGCAGTTTTTCCTTGAACTTTGATTTACAATGTAAATGTGTACCAAATGAACTGTATGAACTACATAAGAATACATGTAACGTGTGTGTGTCCTGAGTCGGACACTTTCAGATAAAATTCTATTACTTTTTTATCTTCAAGTCATAAAGTCTTTTTTTTTTTCTTTTGTGGAAATTCATACTTTTTTCTTAAGTAAACTACTGTTCAAAAGTTTCTTTTAGTCAGACAGGAGTGTTTGTTTACCTGCTTTACTAGTTTCGGCTACTTCCTTCGTCACGTGATGTCGCTGTGACGTGTCTTGTAGGCTGCTTATGTTGTTTTGTCAGACAGTAGGGACATTAGGAAACGGGCACCAGGGACTATGAACCGGGACGAGGGGAGCCTACGCCTTATCCCACACCTGGGATGTGGTCCTGTAGAGGGTGTCAGACAGTAGGGGGCGCAAGCTTTCCCTACTGTCTGACAAAACAACAAAAGCAGCCTACAAGACACGTCACAGCGACATCACGTGACGCTTCTGACGAAGGCTACAGGAAGTAGACGAAACTAGTAAAGCAGGTAAACAAACACTCCTGTCTGACTAAAAGAAACTCTTGAACAGTAAGTCATAAAGTCGCTCATTTATTATCTTCATTAATGCAAATTGTATAAAATAAAAGTACATTTTCTTACGTTTATAACGATATATTGGTTGGATAGTTTCTTTTACAGATATTTTATTGCGGCCGTATGAAAGAGTGCTTTTGTCCGAGGTTTAAGCTCGGCAGTGCTATGGCCCTGAGTCAGACACATGAAGTTCCAATATCAGACGCTCACCTTTCTGGCTTTTTCAACCTTATTTGTTGGATTTTTCGGCTCTAATTTAAGGCTGGGATATTTACGTTAACAAATTTTCACATTGGTACCTTGTTTCCGTCTTTCAAAATAAGAGTGTGGACTAAGCTAACGTTAATCAAAAAATCACAAGACGAACAAAGTTAGCTACAAAAACACTAAGATCACTGAAAGAACGTCGCCCGAGTGTGACCTGAGCGTTCCCTGAGCATTTCCCGATCAAAATTATTTTCATATTATGATTATTTTATAAACACTTAGCATAAATACACAAAAATTACCACAGAGGAAGACCAATATGTGGAGTTTTTGTTTATCTACCGTTAGCCAGTTAACATCTTTGCGAGTGTCTGTTAGAAGACCGAAAAATACCAAAAGGTGAGCGACTCAGGACACACATACGTTACAGAACATGATGAAAATGCATAAGATAATGTTCATATGCATCTTACTTATTTTTTGTATAGCAAGCAAGTACTTGTTTCTTTTGCTACCTCCAGTTTTTCTTTAGATAGTTCTGATTTTAACATGGATTCATCTCAGTTTAGACCTGGGTTAGACCTGCTTTAGTTCAGTTTAGTCCCTGTGTGATCCATTCATGGATTTACACTAAATAAAGTCCTCACTATTTCCCATTCATGTCTTTTGTTATTCTAACTCTGAAGTGGAGACTGGTCAGACTAAAATGAGTTTGACGTCCCAAGGTGTGAAGATATATTTTATTCATATTTTTGATGCTGCAAATCTGTAGTTAATGAAAAAAAACTCTACTTTAACTCAAGACGAATACTTTGTCCCCCACTGCAAAAATAACACTTTTCCAAATCTATCTCCCTTTGTGGAAATGACTTCATCAAAATGTGACTCCTATCCCAACAGTATGACCAATAACTTCAGTCTCAGTGTCCACAGACCGGCCTGCCTCCTCCTCCTCTGTGTCCTTCCTTCGCCCCAAACAGAGAACAGTCTCCACCTCCCCATCCACCTACTGTCCACAGCTCATCAGGCTCACACCGGGACACCAGGCCTGCTCCATCACAGAGCATTACCTCCGATAGGACAGGCACAGACTGGGCCCGATCTGTCCCAGGCGCCGGCGTTTAGAGCGGTGGCACTCAGCGGGAGAGGGGGTTATTGAATTTAGAGGTCAGAGAGATGTCTCGAACGATATCGGCAAGCATTACTCCAGAAAACAGTGTGGAGAGAGCAGTACTTGTTACAGAGAGGCTTGGGGGGAAAAAGAGGTAAACGATTGGACGCGACTGCCAACTGCTGGTTTAAAGTGAAACTGTGCATAATCATTTACAGCACTTTAATGCAACTGGCTAGATTTTATTTACTTTTGCTCAAGTATTGCTGAGAAATCTCCAAGACAAAACATTTTACACCAAGAAATTGTCTTTACAGTTCCCATTTAAAACATTTAAATCAGGACTAAACCAGGTCTTCATCAAAGAATGAGAGCGATCCCCAACTAAAGCGGGACCAATACAGAATAAAACTAAGACTGGGTTTGAATTAAACCAGCCTGTAATACTCCTTGTGGACTCCTAGAAAGAGTTTTTTTTTTTAAAGCGAAACTCAGTAATATATTTTTTTTTACCTTAAATAAACTGTTTGGGAGTTCGAGTGATGGTTAAAAGGAATAAAGTGTCCTGCTTCTCCCCCTGCTGTCTCAGGACAAACACTTGCAAGTCTGAGCTAGGGTGACCAGATTTTGTCCCAAAAACTGGGACACATTTTTTTTTTCACTCACTGCGCTGCATTTAAAGCATCCAAAATCCATAAAATTTCCTGTCATTTATTTAAGTACGTGACTTAAGAGCTTAAGTTTTAAATTTTAGTAATAATTTATTGATAATAATGACATGGTAAATAACTTTTGTGGCAAATATCTTTAGATAAATGTGTTTTTATCCTGTGTTTTTGTATTAGTAAAAACTGGGACAACTGGGACATGGTTTGTTGAAAACTGGGAGTGTTTTTACAGATACATCTTAGACAAAGAGACTGAAACTGGGACTGTCCCGGTTAATTAGAGCTGGTCGAGTCTGAGCGTCGCCAACCCAGCGTCAGCAAACTCTTGAGTCAAACATGAGAAAGCGAGAAAACAACTAGCTAGCTATGGCTTTATTTCTTGATTTAATCGTCGTTTAACCATCCCACAGACTTAGAAACGATTTATTTAAGACACAAAAGTTACTGCCTTTCTGCTTGAAACACATCTTAATAAAGTAATGAATAAAAGGGGCAGGATTATTGCAGCTGTTTGCCTCAGAGGACGATTATATTTTCATCTGCACAAGGCTAAAGCTAAGTCAAGCTAACTGCAGCACATTAGCGTCACAGATACAGTATGGGAAACAATATGAAGAGTTGTTAATATAATGTTTATGCTCCTTCATGTACCGCCTTAGGCCCAAAGTTGCTGGGATTGGCTCCAGCGACCTCAAATGGGAATAAGCGGAAGAAAAATCACATCAGCTGCAGTGGATTTTGTCGCAGCTCTTTATGAAAGTGTGATGTGAGAAGCGGAGCTGGTTCCATCACTGTAAACAATAACTTATTTAAAACATGTCTGAAACAGAGGGAAAAAGCAGATCCTTGTGAATATTTAATGAAAAGGACTCAGAGACGGAGCGGGATAGAGCCATCAGCCGTCGACAGGACTTTAAACGAACACAGAACAGCAGCTTTTTAACTCACTCCACAGGCTCCAGATAAACCACGGGGAATTCTGAAGCCGGTCCCCATTAAAACTACTGTTACTGTAAGCAATGCCTAGCCTTCCCTCTCCCCAGACACTTCCTCCAGCTTACCCAGGTGGGAATAAAGACCTAGCCCCAGTTTATTTATTTATTTACACATTAAACAATCCTCACTGCTCAAAGCGCTGAACATTTAGTACAGAAGCATTAGTTACTTAATAGTGATGTGTTCCTTTACTGCCCCCTTGTGGCTGGAGTTAGTTCCTCGGTAGAAGCTGTGATGTGACCCCAGATCTTCTCCACAACGATATATTTACAAATATGTGTCTTTGAATAAGTGATTTTAAAATTATCTTTAATGTTTTGCAGAGCACTGTTGTTGGTGAACACCTGCAGTTTTGTAGGTTTAGACTCTATTCTATAGAACGCCTTACACAGATGGCTACATATACAGTACGTTTTTGAGTTAGCAGAGAAAATGTGCACAAAAATTGGTGAAATTTTTTTTACACATTCTGAGAACCAGGCGGTGATTCAGATCCACACCAAAAAGTAATCCTACAATGAAACATTGGTCTAAAAATCTAAATCTCAAAAAAACTTCATCGAAATCTGCCCATTACTTTACAAATCATCTGACAAACAAACAAACCAACACTGAACACTGGGGAAGACGTAACCTCCTTGGAGAAAAGAGCTGATGGGATTCATGTACTTGGTCTTTATGTTACAATCAATTATATAGCAGACTGTAGTGCACTCATTTTGTGAACGATTCGGCACTCGCACACTATTTTTCTCTCGCCGGTGATCATGTGACTCTGATATCTATGTAATAAAAGTTCGGCGAAACTCCGCTGATAATGTTCTTCTGTGATAAAGCCCGACCAGACTCACTTGATGTTTTAGTATTTATAGATAAATATTAGTCATATGTGTGATATTTAACACGAATTATCGCTACAATGAATAAAACAGAGTGGATTATTGCAGCTCTGTGCCTTACGTGTGGAGGCTGAACGCTGGGTAAGCTAACGTTAGCAATTTTACACTGCAACGGTTTATTTAAGAGCTTTTTATTTCTGATTACGACGTGACAGAAGTCAAAAAAAAAAAAGGTGTTTCTAACTGGTTTCATTCAGACGTGTTGTGTACAGTTTAAAGTCTTGTCGCGGTCCCGCTGTTCTCCTCTGAAACTCGCAAAGCATTCTGGTCTATACTGACCTCTAGTGACCATCGCTGTCCACTACTTTTCAAAATGCATTGTGGGAAATTTTGAGTGCACTATTTTTTATCTATTAGACCAGTGGGGTCCGGGGCCCCCTGGGGGTCCGCAAAGGTACTACAGGGGGGCCCCCAGAGGCTGTCTATATTTCAATTTCAATTTATTATTATTATTATTATTATTATTATTATTATTATTTCAGGGACATGGTTTTGGTTCATAAAAACAAATAAAACATACAAAAATATAAAAAGTCAATGAAAATATTAAGTACCTAAAAACATTGGAAATTAATTACAGTTAAATATTTGTTTTAAAATATTACTTTAAAACAACTTTTAGTCAATAATCAGTGTTTTTGTAATGTTTTTATAAAAAATAAAAAAATTTAAAAAAAACATGGCAGAGTCTTTTGAATAGAAGGAAGTTTTATCGTTGGGGGTCCGCGAGGGATTTTCGGAAATTTAAGGGGGCCACGACAGACTTGACTTTGGGAATGGCTGCATTAGACATTTGGCCACCACTACAAAATGGCGTGACCACTACAGAGTGCACTACAGAGGGATTAGGGAGGACGTTCGGACACAGCCAGAGACAAACTCACAGAAGGGGAGGGGAGCCGGGAGTAGTAGTAGTAGACAGAAAGGGCCATGACACTTTATTGCATCAATAGCAGCAGTACCTCAGTAGGTAGAGGCCCATGGAGGTAGAAAAGTGCTGTATAAAATGTATGAGACCATTTTAATACAATCCAGCTCAGTAAACTCATGGGAAATGCGTCTATGTTCCCACATTTTTAAGATTATTTTCTGGTAAATTGTGCATGTTTAACTCTAACCCCTGAAGCTGGGTATACACTGCACGATTACAGCCTTCTCAGATAAAAAAAAAATCCTAATCATGGGGGGAAAAAAACATCCTCTTAGCTCAAAAACAGTGGTCGTGAGTCTTATAATGAGACAGGGACTAAGGTCACAGCTCTTACAACCAAAGACGAGCTGCAACAGATGTTGGATATTTTTGCCACAGAGCCTCTTGCTGCTGCTGCGATCTCTGTCAGACATGTGACCGATACAGCAAGGCACTTTCCTTTTTTTTTTCGAAAACAAGCTAGAGTTTTTCAGTGACAGCTGTTTTCCAGTTAGAGCAATTAAACATTACATGAAACAAATCAAACTTTAGTTGTTAAATGTAATTGTAGTAAGAGAAGTGGCACATAGACCCTTTTCACGTGACGTCAGACAACTTCCGTTTTGAGACGATGGGATGTATCTTCAGTTCCGGTGCCGCACTTCTCCCATAAGAAATTCACCCAGACTTTTTTAAAAGTGCTGTTTACAAGTTTACACAATATACAGCGATTTTCAAATGAATATTTACCCACAAAACGTTCAAAACTTGTGAAAGGATATTAATTCTTCAACAAAGGATACTTGGATTATAAAGTGAGTGCTTTGTTATGTAGCTAGATAGCGTTAGCAACATGGCTAAGTGATAGAGCTGCACTATAAAACAGTGATCATGTCATGATCTGAGTTTATCTGAATATTTGACAATCTGCTTATCTGGAAATACCACTGGATAGTACTACAGTATATTTTCATTTAGTAAAGCTAAGAATTAACAACTACTAGCTTTAGCTACAAGACAAAACACTTACCTTCATAATCAAATAAGTAACCTTCAATGAAAAATTTATATCCTTTTTTGAGTTTTGACCATTTTGTCAGTGAATTTTCATCAGCAAATCTCTGGACATCATGTGGCCTTATATTTGGCAAATTTTTAAGACTCCTGAGTAAATTCCTTATTGGCGAGCAGCAGCACTGGAAATGAAGATACATCCCATCGTCTCAAAATGGAAGTTGTCTGACGTCATCGTGAAAAGGGCCTATTGCTGAGGATTTTTTGCACAGAGGGCTCGGGTTAAAAAGGAAAGAGGAAGTCTACTGTTCACGTTAGCATTAGCACACAAGGATTTGCTCACGGCTTTTTAAATATTGGCAATCATTTGTGTTTAAAAAAAGCCACTTCCAATACAATTTATTCCCCATATATTTTATTAACATTTATTTTAAACACTGTTAATCAGAATATATACCGTATTTTCCGCACTATAAGGCGCATCGGATTATAAGGCGCACCTTCAATGAATGGCCTATTTTAAAACTGTTTTCATATATAGGGCGCACCGCATTATAAGGCGCATCCACTAGATGGCGCTGCGCTAAAGGGAATGTCAATAAAACAGTCAGATAAGTCAGTCAGTCAAACTTTATTAATAGAATACAAACCAGCGTTCTTACAACTCCCTCGTTGAAAACAATGTATTTCCAACTCCATTTGTCACAGTTCAAAGCTACATGAACAGCGTTCGAGCGCTCAGTTTTCTGTCCCCTCAATGTCGCAACTCTTCTACTGAGATGGAGCAAAGGCCGCGCCTCCTTGTTCTTTTGCGGCAGGATCCATAAACACGCCTATGGCACACATGAACAGCTGGGACTGGAATTCCCCTTTACCGTTTTTACCGCTGTCACTTCGGCGACGCCCCCTGAATACAGTAGCCATAATTAACCAACACTGATCCATATATAAGGCGCATCGGATTATAAGGCGCACTGTCGGTTTTTGAGAAAATTAAAGGCTTTTAGGTGCGCCTTATAGTGCGGAAAATACGGTACTTTTAACATGTAAACAGGAATATTCCAGTCCTATTTAGAGTCTGAGCTTAATCTGAATATGGATCTGAATCGAAGTATGATGTGCCGTGTAAAAGCAGTCATTTCCACATGTGTCAGTGCAAATGAGAAGGCTTGGTATGGTGTTTGTGTTTTAGGAGACATTAGCGGTCGGCCATTATCTGCCTCCGCTTCCACACAGGCGCCGTCGAACTGCAGGGAGCTCCAGTATCGACCACACACATATCAATAATGCAGCGCTTCCCAGAGAATATTAATTATGTTGAAGCACTTTATTATTGAGGCCGCGGTCCCAGCTGCGACGACCCCGCTCTCTAAAGTCTACATATAAACCCAAATCTGAAGGGCGTTGGAGGAGTTTGGAGGAAAAAAATGGATCAAAGTTTGAGAAGTTAGTTATTGAGTAGCTGAAGAAAGTGGTGTATAGTTTTAAACTCTTTATCGTGTCTGGCCCAGTCCCTCTCCTTTACAAAATCACTGAATTAAACAGAAAAATGACCTTAAAACTTGGTTGGTTCAGCAATACTAATACATTTATGGATATTACATATATTGAGTGGGACAGTGAGAAAGTGGTGCGAGGCCTGTCTATGTAGAGTTTGCCTGTTCTGCCCTTGGGTAAAGGTCTCCTAAGAAATCAACTTTTTTAACCATGTTGTAACGTTGTCTCCGCTTTAAAGACAGACCTAAGCGTGTAACCAGAGGATCTCTTAGAGGTGACTGTGTTATTCCTCTGTGTAAAAGTAGCTTCAGTCAGTCTGCCTGCTCTGTGAGAGGCTCCAGACTCAGGACCAGAGCAAATAAACCAACATATAAAGCTTTCACTAAACATTTAAAACAATGGCCCATCAACACAGACACCTGCCAACACTAAACCTGCACCTGTTGTGTTGTATATATTCTGTATTTCTTGACATGAACTTTTGTCTTTATATATATTTCTCTGATGCTTCTATTGCTCTTAACAGTATCTATCGCTGCTTTGTTTGTATTGAGTCAGGACCTGTTTAGTGCTTGTTTTATGTCTCTACTAACTGTTTGTCTGTGCTGTCCTTTTTAACATCAATCTTTGCTGTTATTCTTTCTTATTGTCACTATTTTCATGTAAATATGTATCTATTTATGTATGTTTGAGGATCTGGGGGCACTCTGATTTTGAAGTTGCCTTTTTACAGCTGGCAGGGCGACTAACCGATGAAAATTAGCCTAATTTGGCTAACTCGGGTGTATTTACATTGTTGTTGATTAATGCACACTGTCCCTTTTTAAATAAAATAAAAATAGTCTTTTGGCTAATTCTGACTTTTTTACTCATGTGTTATCATGTTTTATGAAATTGCATTGTCCGCTTCAAATAATCTAATCTAATCTGGAGTAGTATTTTGTTTCATTCTCTCATGTTTGAGTGATCCTGTATGCTGAGGTGCTGCCCTTCTCCAGAGCTGAAAACGCTCGGTCTCACAGCCCTATGTAGAAACGTGAAACCAGGAAGTGCTCCTGAGCGTTTCTAAAGCCCATACACCGTCACCGGACTCATTCTGATAATTTCAGCCTTAAACCTCCGTCACTACGAAGCACTCAGCTCATTTATCTGTTAGCCTCATGTTGCTAATAGTCATTTTATGCTCTGTCCAGTCCTCATTGTTGCCAGCAGGGGGCGTCAGACTCTAAGCGTTCTCTGCAAAGTCACAGTAGAAGAGGTTTTCCACAGACACACAGACACATTTTAAGTTATAAAAAGAGGAATACTAATGCAAACTTATTTCAAAAAGCCTGAAAAAAGCCAAATATGGGAGCTTTAAAGTGATAGCATAGCATCACAACCTATCACAAATTACTTGGAATTGCCTCCAAGTATAGTTATGAATTTGTTTTTTGTTTTTTCAATGGCATAAACTGCACATTTAATGCATTTCTTAAAAGATCATGAAACAAATCTATTTCATGTTCCTGCTTGTCACAGTTTCACCACAAACTCACTGCACTGATTTTTTACACAACTTCTAAGCCTGCACTTCCTTCTGAACCCAACCTCCCTCCGTGCCGCCTCCCTCTGACTGTGGCCCCGTGTGCTGGGGCCAGTTGGTCCAGTCCCTGGTGAAGCTCATATCGGCCGCTGCCAGTTATCGCCTTTCATTTTGATCCCGGCCCAAAACCCTGAGCCAAAAACTCCTCTGTGTAAATCCCGGTTTTATCTCTGACCCTGAGAGAAGTCACCTCCGCTTCACCTGCCCCCGCCCTCCGCCAGACTCAGCGCTCATGAAATATAACAGGCTGTGAGTAAACAGTGAAGTATATTAGTCCAGACTTTAATAAGGAAGTTGTGTTGTGTTTTCAAGTCGGTGCCAAATGATTCACGTCAGTGCTGCCAAATAATCTCTGCTCCGAATCTGAATGGATTTTAGTGAATGAAAATAATTACTACAGGCATTTTCTACTCTCTGAAACCAAAAGCATGGATGTTAATAACTGCTATCCACAAGAGGGAAGCATAAATGAGGTAAGATTAATGTAGACTTTACTGTCCCTGTAGGAAAATTTTTTCTCTGCATTTGAAAAGATCATAAAGCTCCCCCACACTGTCACACTCTTCATTTAATCATTTATTGAGCAACGTTTCGGTCTGTCAGACCTAGGCTGATGAAGGTCTGACAGACCGAAACGTTGCTCAATAAATGATTAAATGAAGAGTGTGAGTGTGCGGGAGCTTTATGATCTTTTCAAGTAAAGTACTCCTCCTCCTGTGCACCTGTCGTTATCTCAGGTGGGCAGAGATTACCTTAAACCATTTCTCTGCATTTGACCCATCCTTCAATGCTGCTGGGGAACATGCTGTGCAGTGCCTGGGACCCTTCTCCAGATCTGAATATTAGCCCGTTGTGGATGTTTTTTGCATTAGTTTGCTTTAGTGTTGCAGGTTTTATAACTTAAAATCTGTGGAAAACCTCTTCTGTTGGGAGCTGTTACTTTGACTTTGCAGAGAACATTGGGATGGGTCTGTCACCCCCTGCTGGCAATGGTGGGGACTGGACAGAGAATAAAATGGCTAATTAGCACAGCTATTAGCAACATGATGCTAACAAATAGATAAATAACTGCTTTGTAGTGACGGAGGTTTAAGGCGGAAATGATCAGAATGAGTCTGGTGACGGTGTCTGGGCTTTAGAAACGCTCAGGAGCACTTCCTGGTTTCATGTTTCTACGTAGAGCTGTGAGACTGAGCGTTTTCAGTTCTTGAGAAGGGCAGCGCCTCAGCATACAGGATTACTCAAACAGAATACTACTCCAGGTCTGTTTTTGAGGAGGAGACAGCATTAAAACATGGTTAAAAGAGAGGAAAAGTCAATTTAGCAGAGTAGGGCAGCTTTAAAACCTCAGGTATGCTATGCTATGGTATAAATCAAAGGAATCAAAGTGGAATGCAGCTAAATGTTGACAAAAGTTTAACGAGGTGGAGATAATCGCAGGATCACATTGGTCCAACTCAGAGTTAGAAGTTTAAGGTTAGCTCTAAACTTCATGTTTATGGCATGTATTTGGATATTAAAGCAGTGTGAATGCTAGAATAGTTTGCCTAACACCTTGCCTCCCTGCTAGACTTTAATGAGACGTGTGACGAGCAACAATCATCAGACAGATCTACAAAAAAGTGTTCAAGTAACTGTGACAGGACTTAGAACTGCAAAACTCATGCAGACCAAGAAACTTTCTTCTGCCTCTGCTCAGTGACTTGAGTTTTTCTTCTCCTCTTAAACCCTTAAAGGCAGCTCAGAGGACTCTTCTGTTCGTGTGGGAGAACACTGAGCCTCTGGTATAAAAACCTCAGTACAAAAACCTCGATAACAGTGACATGTCTCAGATACAGAGGAGTTTAGAGATAGTGTATCGTCCCACTCTGAGATTATCCACAACAACATCTGTCTCTGCTGCCGCCACTGAAATACTACAGGCTTTTAGAGGACTTACATGGAGGTAAAAAGTTTCACACAGGAAGAGATATATGCTCTCTACATTGGTACTGTTTTCCTCAATAAAAGATTTTTACCCTTAACTCAGTTGTGATGCAAATGTGGTGTGCCACTTGCTTCCTACAGAACCCTATGCTTGCATTGACGGCGGCATGAAAAAACAATCCACAGTAAGTGCAAGTCCCCATTATGTTGCCAAAGCTAATCTTTTAAAAAGCTCAACGAGACACCTGCAACCTGTGTTTGTGGGGCTGCATGCTGCTCTCAAGCCCTTCTGGTTATGTAAAGTCAGTTTTGATAAATAAGTAGCCAAGTGCACATCTTTAAAATAACCTGCATCTGCATCCTCCTGTCAAAATAAAACTTTCTCTGTGTTTTCCAGAGTTGGAACTTATATAAAAAAGAGGTTTTTAGCCTTAATTGGCTACACAGTTGCACACAAACAGATTAAAAAAGCAAAACATGAGTTAAGTAAACAGCACCAAGAAATATTTACTGAGTTCTCAGAATTTGGTTCACTCCAGTGTATTAATAAAACTAATAATAACTTTATTTATATAGCACTTTTCAAAAACAAGGTTTACAAAGTGCTTCACAGAAAATGAGCAAAAACATACCACACATAATAACAATTTAAAAAACAAACAATCAAAAAATAATAAAAAACACAGCTGTATAGTGGCCTATTAAACAAAACGAAGTGAGTATTTAAGACAGTTCTCCATTAGTTTGCAGTAATTACTGACCATCCACAGGTCATAGGATGATTATATTTTAATTATAGACAAAACAACTTTTGAACATTAAGGCGAGACACTGCAGATGAATAGGGATTTTTTTTTTCTTAAACTAACAAATGTCAGTGTTAAACTTTTTTCCAATACATTACTGACATAAAGATAGTGAAAAATGTATAGCAAGTTCTGAGTCATTTCATGTTTTTATATAAAAGTTAGGCATTATATGAGTAAAAATGTGCAAATCTGAAGACTTTTCAAAAAATCTGAATAATGAAAAAAGCTGGGTTTAAAATTCTTGATTCATTTTGACGACATGTTTCATAAATAGACTTTTACAGAGAGAGAGATAAGGTTATCTGATTTTGTCTAGAAAATACATCCTTAAAAAATCTAATTTCACTTTTTTCCTGTTTTAGTGTTAAAGCCACACATTAAAGGGCCAAAAATATCAAAATTGAAAACAAACAACAACAACAACAACAACAAAAACCTAATCCAAATTTTGTATTTTTGGCAACAGTTGGCTCTTTGGATCAAAAAGGCTGCAGGCTTTTGCGAAATGCTACCACTGCTTCCTCTCCTTCCTCTCAGTTTATCGTTGACTTTCTGCACTAATTTTTGATGCTTTTTAAACTACAACTCCCAGAGTCCTCGTCTTTCATTTACTGACACTAAACCATGTGTTTTCAGTCATGTTATGTTAAATGATTATTCGACATGGCACTTACTCACTCGGGCCTGTCGCACAGAGGTATAGTGGGAGGTTATGGGTCAAAAGCTCGCACTGGGACAGACTTGACCCATGTGTGTGTGAGTGTGTGTGTGTGTGTGGGGGGCGAGGGCAGCACCACCTCAGCACTCTCTCTATCCAGGTGAATAAAGAGTGAAACGTCCCGGGACAGCAGTGTCAGAGAGATGGATGGAGAGGTTACCGGATTGGGACAGCGAGGCGGGACGGAGGGCACCTCATCGACTCCTCCCTGGAGCAAACAAAATGAACTGGACCCGGGAACTGTCAGACTGAGCTCTGTGGAGTGGATCAGCGCTGGATTTACTGCACAGAGAAGTTAAGAGTCGACAAGACTGAAAGAGACTGGACACTAAATGCTCCAGTACGGTTTAGTGAGTCTGGGATGGTTCTCATTCATCCACGTCATTGCGTCTAACATGTTCAGCAGTGGATTTTGGGGTCTGGAAAGTTTCATAGACATAAAAATGTAAGTTTGTCATCAGTGTTTGCAGGTTATGGTGGAAAACATCTAAAGATTCATTTATTTTCCACACCTAAATAGATCTGTCGGTTCCAAACGTTGTTGGCGTCTGCATTTATCCCTTTGCTGGTTCCATGTTTGCTTCGAAATTGATTTTAAAATTATTTTATTTGTTTTTAAATGCCTTACCTTTTAAATGTTTGACCTGCTTGAGCCATACTCCCCCTCACGCTCTCTCAGGTCGGCAGATCAGGCTCTACTTGTAATTTCTAAGTCAAAGATTTAGAGTTAGTCAGTTTGAGGTTTTGACTTTTGCTGTTTTATCAAAGTTCTTATTGTTTTACTGTATTTTGTCTATGATTAGAATATATATTTTTTAAA
The DNA here is from genome assembly GCA_020698575.1 of Bostrychus sinensis. NCBI lineage: Eukaryota > Metazoa > Chordata > Actinopteri > Gobiiformes > Eleotridae > Bostrychus > Bostrychus sinensis. The sequence goes on along the minus strand of CM036243.1, from coordinate 37,730,519 downwards.
ATCTGTTTTTATTCCCTTGTTGTGTACAGCACTTTGGCTTACCTTGTTGTTTTTAAAAGTGCACTATAAATAAATTGGATTTGGATTTGGACTTTTTTCTTTGTGTGTGTTAAGTTAATAACCAGTAGGGGGCAATTGCTGACAAGTCAAAGATTTTACCAAGACAGAAGAAAAAGATAAACAATATCGAACAAACATGGCGGAGCTGATGAAGGTTTTTACACCACATTTATTTAAAAAGAGCCAAGAAAATGAGGTGAAACTAGCAGTGGTCTGTTCAGTTTTTGAATAAACTGTGACTAACTTTCTCCTAAAAAGTTCAGCCGTTTCTTCAGCTGTGACTGTTGAGCTGTGTTCACTAGCGCCCCCCTAGCGGTCAGCACATGTACTGCTCTGTTTGTTTGTATCCACAAGCCCAGAGGAAACAGACCAACGTACGACAGAATGAATGCAGAAGACAAACAGAGAGCTCCGTCCGTATCCGAATGCATGTTTAATGTAGAGAATAAATGAGCCTTAAAGCGGAACTCAGTAACTTTGCTCATTGCTTTGCTGTTTTTGCCGTATGTTCCTCTCTGGAGCGCCACCTACATTTGGGAGTAAAGCAGTGTCGTAAAAACTCACAAGTCCAGTTGACTCCTGTGTGATCCCTCACTTGGCTTTACTTTATTCGTACAAAGTTTTTTCGCCATTTGGCTGGTTTGCCACGACAAAAATCAAGAAATAGTCGCGAGATTTCCTTGACACCAGGTGCTCACTATGGCAAATGTCATTTTTGGCTCAGAGGATGTTTCATTTAGCCCACAATAACTCATTTATTTAACAGCACACAGACTCTGAAACAGTTTATTTAAGGTAAAAAAAAAAAAGTTCCTGAGGTTTGATTTAAGCCTTGTCAGCCATTTTGGACAGAATTAGTCTGATACCTTCTCATTTGAGTTAGATGTCTGTATGAGTGGAACAAGTGGATGCAAATAAAACCACCTTTAAGTTCAATGGGACAAAAACCTTCTGGCTCAGATCTGAGACGAGTCCTGCCTGGTTACGCCCTCTCCATCCTGGTTGCTTGGTGACGTTCACAAGGCACTGGAAATGCAATGGTTGAGAGGAACAGAGAGGCGCTTAATGTGTAAATATTACAGTTATCGTGAAACAAAATGAAGTTTTAAGATTATTTCAGACAAGAACTTTATTACTGTAATGCAGTCCTTCTCAATTAGTGGGGCGGGGGGCGCGCGTGACATGCTTTTTTTTTTTTTTTTTGCCGTACTAGAAAAAAAAACTGCATTCTCCTATTCAGCACCCTGGGGATGGAATAACCTACAGAAAGACCTTAAACTAGAAACTCTCATCTCCATAAATGAATTCCATAAAAAATTTGGCAATAAACACATGTGCTTGCTTTTCTTGAGATGTTTTAGCATACTGTACTTATTTATTATGAAAATGTAAAGTACTGTTAATATGTATGTATGTATGTATGTATGTATGTATGGATGTATGTATGTATCTGTTTCTGTGGATTGGCTGCTACCTTGGCCAGGTCTCTCTTGAAAAAGAGATTCTGAATCTCAATGGGACTTCCTGGTTAAATAAAGGTTAAATAAAAAAAATAAAAAAATTAGAATAAAGTGTAATTGCACATACACTACAGTAGGTGGCAGTGGAGCTCTCATTGTCAGAGTGTGTGCAGAGAGTATTAGCTTTATAGTGTAGGTTTTTTTTTTTATAGATATAAAGTGCAATTCTCTTTTTTTGTTTGGTTTTGTTTTCTTTAATGTTAATAAGGATACAGTGTTATGCAGAGGTGTACTTATAACAATTTTATTGACAAATGATACTATTTATAGTCGCGGTGGAGAGTGGGGGGTGTGAAATGTTTTCTTCTTCCTAGGGGGAGCGTAACAGAAAATAATTGAGAAGCCCTGCTGTGATGTCAAATATGGGCTCCATTTACCAAGATAGACCCCACTTTAGAATTTAAAGTTTGTCCGTACAGCTTTGAGCGCTCACGTACCTCGCCGAAAGCAGCTGTACCTCGGGCCAGATGTTTAGATGTTTGCTGCTGGCTCTGGTGGTTTCTGTAGTGGTAGAAATTAAACAACGTTTGTTAGATATTGAGACGGCTCCAGCTAGCGGCCCCTGACCAGGCTCATCACGTCAGTCACAGTCAAAAACACACCTCTCACTTCCAACTACAGCATAACTACCTTTTATTTTAAAGAAGAATAAAAAATCTGACCAATCTCCCTCCGCATCTCATCAAAGCAAAGTTTAGAGCTGACCTTAAACTCCTAGCTCTGAGTGTCGTGCATTAGAGCAATCCGAACCAGCAATTACCTCTGCCTCATTAAAAATCTTGTGAAAGCACTGAACATGAAGAACCTAAATTTGTTTTCAAAAGGAGTTCAGCGTCACAAGTCAAAGAACACGTTTGTAGTACAACAGCTTTGTATCTCAACAGTTTAAAGAATCACATTTCAACACTGGAACTAAATAGTTTTGACTGACGAACTCGACACTTCCATCTTATTAATCTCACTTTTATACCTCAGTAAACACTGTCATACTCTTGATGTGACCATAAAATTAAATTCATTCCGGTTCATTTTGTCTAATAACAGAATATGCACTGCTTGCTCTCCGCTCTAACAAGCTGCAGAGGAAGTCTCCGTCGACAGAGCTGTATTTGTGCCTGCACACTTCATTCTCACAGTTCAGGTGTCGAAAAGGCAGACAAGCTAAAAGAAACCAGAAATTCAGAGGTGTAATGCTATTTTTGTTTTTCTTTCACAGTTAATCACATCATGCATTTGTTCATTTTAGGTGTCTCTGATCATTCTTTATACAACATTACTCTTTTTCCTGATCATTGTAAGGAATTTCTTTTCTCCCCATGGACATTTAAAACATTTTCTGTCTAACTTTGTAAAATAACTGCAAGATTTTTTTTTTTATTGCAACCCAAAACCCGACACACTTTTTGGACCTTAAACACCATTTTGTAACCTCATGCTGGAGACAGAACTGACTTTTCAATCCCGCTCTTGAAGTCCTGAAGGCAACCCCAGGCTGCCCGCCCCAGGGTCCTGCGAAATTTTACTATGGTGGGGTTTTCCACAGGGCATTGGTGTATCCACTTGGTTTGGCACACACAACACAAACAGATTGACTTGCCCTTAAGGAGAAGAGCCCAGGGTAGCTCCAAGGCCTTAAAAGTTTAAAAATGTGTGTCCAGGTATTAAATTGTGTTCATCTAGGTCTTAAATTGTCAAATTGGGACATCTAAGTCAGGTTTTTCAGTGTTGTACTTGTCAAAAACACATTTTAGATCAATACTTTGTCAGTAACAATAGAGAAATCTGTCTTTTTTGCAAGTTGGCTGTGAATATGACAACAAAATCTTTCAACAGTGGTTTTAGAAGTATCTTCACCCACTCAAATGTGTCTTTATTTAGTAAGAATTTGAAGGCTAAAGCTGGGGACACACTATCCACATTTTTGGCCCGATTTTACAATGATTCACAGTTGCACTGAGTCTGTATCAGTCAACACTAGTTGTAGGGAATCGTAATCACCTGTCGGCCCTGAAATCCGTTAGTGTGTGATGTTCAAAGACTTGAGTCGGTGCAAAAACCCGGCCTGACGTCGGTCGCAAACAATCAAACACCGACTCTGGACACACTCCTGTAGTGTGGGCTGTTTACATCCAACTGGGAATTCATGGAGTCCAGCGGCCGATGACAAACAGCTGATGGGACACAGGAAATATCGTCAGAGAACAAAGACAACCCAACAGGAAGTGGCAGGAAAATATACGCGGAAATTTGAAGAAGAAGAAGAAAACAAACAACCATGGCAAACACCGAAGAAAGTTGAGCGCTACCCAAGCAAAACTGGATACATAGAGGCTTTTTCTTTTTCCTTTTTTCCAAACAGATAGCTGCGCACACAACGGCAACAGTGACTCAGGTAGCGTCCATGTTTGTTTACCATTTAGTTCTCGCAAGTTCCCCGCAAGAGTTTGCTGCATTTGGTTGGCGTCAGTTGCGGCCTCAGCAGATCTTGTAGTTGTCTTTCAGTCGTCAGAACTAAATCTGCTGAAACCAGTCATTAGTGTGTGCTCCTAGTCTTTTCAGATTCTGTAACTGACTGAGAAAATCGTGTAGTGTGTCCCCAGCTTAAGTCTACTGTTTACATGGCTGTATAATCTTATCGTATCTGTTGCAAAAACATCTCCACAGTACAGTAAATGCTGTTACCACTGAAATGTATGATTCCGTTTTGAGATTTTTAATGCAGAACTGGAGTTAAACAGACTTTTACAATAAAACCAATGAGTTTCATAGAGTAATACTGCTATTTATTAGTGTAAAATGTATACAGATTATTGTTCTATTCTAAGCGGCTTTTAAAAGTCTTAAAAAAGTCTTACATTTCACAAGAGAAAACCTGGAGCTAGCCTGGAAACATTCATAGTGTTAGCATTAATGGCTTTATTGTAGACTGTGTTTATTTTCTGTTGTGCTTTGTCGCCTGGCTTCCAGTCCTTACCTCTCTCCATGTTTCACTCTCAGTTTGTTTACTCTCACTAATGTCCGCTCGCAGCCTTACTCTTCCACCGGCAACAGCATGACAGTTACAGCAAAGCCCCAAATAAACTGCACACTCAAAATCATACCGTAAAGACTGGTGTAATAGAGCACAAATCCCCTACCGCTGCAGGTCTCTACCTTATACTTTACTTCAAATGCATTACTCTGTCTTGCTAGAAATGTCACTTTAAGCACTACTTAGCAGAGATTCAAGGCACAGGGGGTCACAAGCTCTTTGTACGCTTTGTGCCAGTCCCAAGCCCAGATAAATGGAGAAGGTTGCATCAAGAACAGGGTAAAACCTACGCCAAATCATTGTGAATCACTGCACACTCTGAGGCAGATGATTTCTTGAGAAAAGCCATTAGGATAAAAGATAAGTCACTTTTCTTCGTCACACTTTTTAAATTTCACTGTCTGTATGCAGGATTTAGCAATGGCCAAGCATACATCAGGCTTTGTTATCCTCCAGCAGAGTCCACGTATCATTAGCCTCCATGTTTTTGTGTATCTGGAAGCCCCTCGGTGACACTGCTATCATTCTGTCCCATCGCTGTCACAGTTTGCCCCAGAGCTTCACAAACAGCAGCTGCTCATTTTGGCCGCACTGTGGCTGGTCATCTGTCCACATCACTCCTCACCGACAGAGCCACCAGAGGAATAAAGGATGAGTTTGTGTCTTAGACCTAAGCTGGATATACACAACTATTTTCTCCCTACACTGATCCAAACTAAGCTTTTGAATAAATATCTCTGAATCAGCCCCATTTCAAATGCCCCAAAACAGATGAGGTAACACCGCAGTACAATACTGAGGTTGAAAACGTTAATTGGTGTAACAAGAACTACTTTTTGAGCTCACAAACTGTGCAGGCAACATTACTGTTATAGTTGTTATCAAAACAATCCACAAGATATGGAAGTATATGGGGGAAAGTTGGCCTATACATAGTAATATTTGTTTGGGGGGAGACCTTTGCATTAGTATTTTGGTTTTAAACTTAAAATATTGTCTATATTAATCTGTGGAAAACCTCTTATTTTGGAGAGCTGTAACTGTGACTTTGCAAAAAAAAACGCTTAGATTAGGTGTCTGTCCCCCCCTGCTGGCAACGGTGGGGATTGGCCAGAGTATAAAAAGGCTAATTAGCACAGCTATTAGCAACATGAGGCTAACAGATAGATAAATGAGCTGACTGCTTTGGTTTAAGGCTGAAATGATCAGAATGAGTCCGGTGACGGTGTATGGGCTTTAGAAACACGCAGGAGCAATTCCTGGTTTCACGTGTCTATGTAGAGCTGCGAGACCGTGCGTTTTCAGCTCTGGAGAAGGGCAGCACCTCAGCATACAGGATCACTCAAACAGAACACTACTGCAGGTCTGTTTTTGAGGAGGAGACAACAGTTATAACATGGTTAAAAGCTCAAAAAGCAGAATAGGTAGAAAAGGGGGTTGAGAGTACTTGGTCATAGTGATTATTTTGTTGAGTACGTTAACATCTGTAGTATTATTTTCAAGTGCTTTTATTTTTGCACAGATTCAGAATATTTCTCTCACCTCTGAATAAAAATGAAAGATGTATTGTACTTTCACTCAAATGATGTTTCAATAAATGTACTTCAAAACAAAGTTAGTGCTTATTTGTCTGACAGAGTAAAAAAAAAAATTAAATACTAATGGCATATTTTCCAAGGCACACAAATGAAATTGACTGAGTGATTGCAGACTACTGACAACCTTTTATTGTATGATTTATGGAGCTAGAGATCCACCTCACCTCCACCACCACTAAATGCCAGTGATATTTCAATTAATTTCATTGTAATGCCTCTGTTTGTCCATCTTTTTTCATCTGTTTCAGCACAATTTACCTTTCATCCTCGCACTAAAGTTGTTTGTTGGAGGTGTCAGGTCCACAGTTCCCCTTCTTACTTTTGCCCTCTGTTAGTAACCAGGTGTAAATCTGTATGAAGTCTCATTACAGAGGAAGCCTTATCAATAATCCATGTTACAGCTCAGTACCTACCCAACAGCAAGCCTCTACTCTTCTCCTCTGTGCCCCTCCATCACTCCTCCACTGTCTCCTCTGTGGCACTTTCTCAGCGTTATTTGTCTCTACGCTGAGCACCGGGAGCAGTGCGGCGCAGGTGGGCGGCCATTTTGGCTCGATCTGGCGGCGAGGGGGGCTCCATTCGCCTTCAGAACCCATTAGAAAACACCTATCAAGGTGAAACGGAGCAGGTGTTCACACAGAGGGGAGTCAGCCTTTTTTGGGGAGATATCATCGCCGCATGGAAATACTTACAGTGAAAAACACAAAAATGTTTCCTAACCTTTCTACTATGACTATCAAATTGAGACAAATACCTAATAAGGGGTTATGTTTCCTAATTACATGTATACCCTCAGTTAAATGTAAGACAAATTGAACTAAAGCCGTAGCATCAATATCAGTATCAATGTCTAAAATGTCTTGTTAAGTGCTTTTAGTTTGTTACCACATTAAAATAAATGGGAAAACCTTCAAATTCTTGTCATCTATATACAGCTTTTTTAATTATGTCGCTTATGGAAAGTTCTATTGGACACATAACAGATTGTTCCTCCAGATTCACAGATAAAACTTGAAAAAAATGAACTTTCAAGGATCACTTTTAGTCACAGAAAAGCCATAAAGGGGCCGAATTACCGTGGCTTTGTAGATTTATTGTTTTAATGGTTAATAATGACTATAGTGGTGAAAATGACCATTTGCATGTTTAACCCTCTGGGCACCTTAAAAATGTACATACACTCGTTACCTTAGGGACCCGTTTGGGACCTCTCATAAAATAACTATAAAAATGTCAAATATTATTTTATTTTTTTTACTTTTTTCGCATGAAATCCTTTCTACTACTTCAGCCCTAACCATAGATATTAAGTTTATTTTCATTTATTGATATTTTCTATGTTTTATGGCCTTTTTGTCATCAAAAACCCAACTTTTTTAGATGACGAAAACACAAAATTTGTCCATATGGTGTCAGTCAAAACATGACAAGAAAATAAATGATAAAGGAAACATCACTCCTTCCTCTGTCTGAAAAGAAATGATTCTGACTGACAGACTTCAGCAGAAACCTGCTGTACCAAGGTTCAATGGGAGAGAGGAGGCTCTCTCTGGGTCAAGAACAAAAATGTCAACAGCCTGTTTGACTCTGATCACTTGAAGAAACAGAATCTCACACTCTGTGTGAGATTCTGTTTCTGCAGAGTTTGAAGTGGGACAGACTGAGTTTGTGCAGGCCAGAGGACACAGGAGTCTCAGTGTGCATTGGAAAAGCCAACATAAACAATACAAGTGGACTAACTCCGGTCCGCGGCACTGTCATTATGCAAAGCCATGTTTGAAGCTCGGTCTACACTGTTAGAACCTAATATGACGAGTAAAAGACTTGGAAAAGGCTGCAGTTCAGTGGAATACGGAAGTGAAAGTCTGTCTCTGTGTTGCCCCCACCTTTAAATCAACACATTACTGTTTTATTTCTGTAAATAAGCCAAGAAGCCACAAATTAAACAGCCACTGCTAAACGATTTCATTAGCATTTTCTCCATGTTGAATTTTGCACACTTTACCAATAACGCCTTGTTTTAACTCACAATCTGTGCTGCGTTCATTTAGCTCCTGTGAAGCGCTGACCTCAGCAAAGATTTGCTCCACTTTTAGCACGTCTTTTTCACTTAGCGTGCAGCAAATCTGACCCTAAGGTAAGTCAATTTGTTTACTTTTATCCTATATCCTCTGCTCCATCAGAATGAAACATATCTCCATGGTAGTTTCTGTTTGTTTTTCAGCCTGTGTTTACTTTGTGTTTTCTTCACAGTAGTGTCTCTGAATCACAATGTTCATTAAACCACAAGTCCTCTGCGCACTCCAACTAGACTGGAACTAGACTAACTAAGCTAGAATTAGTCTGTAAGCTGTGCTTTTATAACCAGAGCTTTGGTGGATTACCCTCGGGTCGCACTGTTATTGAACTATGGCGCTGTGGTTTCAGTGTAATCATCTGTCTTTGAGCCCTCCTCCTGCTCGGGGCACGGTCAGCGAGACAAACACAGCTCTCACAGAACAACACAAAAATAACACACAGCAGCACACTGCTTACAAACTACATTATTAGTTAGTTAGTATTATTTAAGGATTAGTTTGATTAGTTTGTTTGATTACTTTTAATTAATTTCGAGCCATAAAAAAACAAAAAAATGTACATAGAAAATATAAATATATTGTTTAATATTATACATTATACCCACACTGGATAGAAAAAACAAAACAAAAGAAACAAACAGAATAACAGTATCTATAAATATCTTTCAGACATGTTCACAGTTTGTAAATTATTGTAGCTCAAAAAGGAGTGGGAAGAAGATGAACTTATTTAACCCCACCCCCATTCATCCTAATGAACGGTTACTTTATAAAGAACAATATATTTATATACAATATCTGACATATATCATACATTATACCTTATAATTACATCTAAGTATGGTCCATTAAACACATATGCAGTGTAATGCAGTTTATTTTTAAGCTTATGATACAAGTTAATATACGTTTTACAGTTATAACTCATTTTACCATCGTATATCATATACATATATCAATATTAGTTCAGTATTATGAGTAATTCTTCCAATTATGTATAATATACTATAACTTCCTATTTAAGCATGACAATAGTAATAAATAATTATGTTGGCTTAGTGATGTTGATGGTAATAATAATTAGTCAACATTTAATTCCTTATTTACAAAAAGTACTTCTACAATTAATGCATGCACTGAGTTATACACAATGTTTCTATGTTTCATTCTTCAGTAATAACCTCAGGTAAACTAAACCTTCCTTAAGACTTCAACACAATTTAGTTTCAGGTCAAAAACTCCTCCTTAGGAGCTTATAAACCAGCTCTCACCAGTTTAAATCAGAGTTGACAAAGCCTCTTTAATGAAGTTAAAACATCTTCAAACCTTCAAAAAAAAAAAAAAAAATTATATTGATCTTGTACAATTTCTTTACATTGGAGGCAGCATGGTGTACCAATAAGACAGATTTTCATAGTTCTACACAACACAGCCAGACATTTACAGTCAAACTAGAAAAACAAGGAATAACAGAAAAATAATTGAAAAACAATCACAGTCTGAATCAGATGAGTCTCCACAGACAACCTCATGTGAATGAATACACAATGTATTTGTTAATACATTTTCTATAGGCTTTGTTAATACACTCAAGGAAAAAAGAAATGCACCACTTTCATTTTCTCAATTTGTCAAAAAATATTACAGCAGGTGAAAAATTACAGACTACAATGAGTTTAGTACTATTCTGAGTCAAAATGAAATGACTGTTTTCCTGGTTCCGGTTGATTGATTTTGATGATAACAATAACAACTGTATTTTTGTATTAATCACCTATGTCTGGGTCATGAGTAAAACTCAATTGTGCACAACCATTCCCTATAAAAAGACACCAAAATGGAAAAAAAAGCACATTTGTTCACAATGCCACGACTCCTGCAACCAGAGAGAGATTGGCAGCCATTGGCCTGCTTCAAGCTGAAGGAGCACACGGCTGTAGCCAGGAGTTTGGAGTCCATCACTCTACTGTTGTACGCCTCGCTGAGCGTTTCCACACCACTGGATCCTCCAATGACCGTCCCAGATCTGGTCGACCACATGTCACAACTGCTGCATTATTATTGTTTGGTCATGTTATTGTTATTGAAACTGTCATAAGCATTGATTAATTGGGTCTGAATATCAGGGACGGGTATATGGTTGATGTGCACATGGAATATTTCCATCAAAAATAAGTAACCAAACAAAAATGTGGTAAAAAAGCAGTGGTGCGTTTCTTTTTTCCTTGAGTGTATATATACTGTATTATATATATTATATTTATTAATGTTTTATTGCTGCTCAAAAGGGACCTGGACACCTGAAACCCCGCCTTCTCCAGGAAGTGCTCCATTGCCTGAACATTTTAGTGATTAAAATTGCGACCAGTTTGAAAAAGTCAGCTCATTTATTTGTTAGTTTCGTGCTGCTAATAGTTGTTCATGCCAATTAGCTTTTGTACACTGCTCTGTCTGTCCCCAGCCATTAAGTACAAGCACTCAGAGATTCTCCTCTCATGTCTGAACTCAAATCCTCCCAAATTTATTCACAAGTGAACTCAACAGAGAAGATCAGGAGGCAGTGGTGTCTGAAGAGGGCTTAAGTCAAAGAGAAAAAAAAAGCCTGAAAACAGCACAATACAGTACATCTCCTTAAATACTGGAGTTATTCTACGATACAAGACACTTTACTGTCCCCTTGGGGAAATTTGTCTTTGACTCCCGCTGCGATGCATCACAGTGGAAACAGATAACAGACGCTGTACA
>CM036243.1:37639487-37714487 GCA_020698575.1 Bostrychus sinensis | reverse complement strand
GCTGAACATCTAAACACCAAACATATCATGGATAATCCACTGTATTGACTTTACAAAGTCTAAACAAACTCACAAAGCCACAAGGACAATACAATGTCTAAAGCAGGACTAAACCAGAAATAAACCAGAACTAAACCAAGTCTAAACAAGGACTAAACCAGGTCTCTAGTAGAACTAAACCAGGACCAAGATTAAACCAGGTCTAAACCAGGTTTAACCCAACTAAAGGAGGACTAAAACAGAAATAAAACTGTTTTTAAGTTAAACTAAATAAAGATTTGAACTAAAGACTCTTAAGTACCAATTGAAGAAGCCTGTGTGCTCTCCCTCTTTAGAGCTGCATCTAAATAAACTAATTTATCAACATTACTTTAAAATCTAGTTAAGACAAAATAATCTCACTCTGAAGCAAAACATAGACAGTTTCTAAAGTGTCATTAAAAGTGCACTGCTCACCTCTCAGTGTGTCGTTGATTAGCCGTTCTGTTTTTCTTAACGTTTATGCAAATGAAGCAGGTGCAAAAACAGCAACATGTGACCTTTGCATTTTCTGTCCCATCGTTGCCAGACTCCACAGTAAAACCTTCTGAGATCAAATGTAAGCTTCATGTTTAGGTTCATCATTTTACTGCCTTCAGTCTAGGACCACACAGGCCTCACCTCTGTTCCTTCCTGGGACCACTTTTGATCCTGACCCCTGCAGACCGGAACTACGGTGGCCCTGAAGGGAAAGTCACACCGACAAACTCAAAAACACGCCAAAAAAAGAAGAAAAAAAAAGAAAAGAAATACACAGACACAAATTTGGAAACACGCACACACATTTGTGTGCTTATTTCCAAATTAGTGTGTCTGTTTCCAAATTTGTGTGCGTGTTTCTGAATTTGTGTGCATTTTGTTTATTTGTGTATGTGTTTCTGAATTTGTGTGCTTGTTTCCAAATTTGTCTGCGTTTTTTTAAATTTGTTTCCTTATTTCCATATGTGTGTGCATTTTTTTTACTTTATGTACGTATTTCTAAATTTGTGTGCTTGTTTCCAAATAAGTGTCTGTTTCCAAATGTGTGTGTTTTTAAATCTGTGTGCATTTTTAAAAATGTGTGTACGTGTTTCCAAATTTGTGCGCATGTTTCCAAGTGTGTGTGCATTTTTTTTATTTATGTATGTTTCTGAATTTTTTTGCGCGTTTCCAAATTTGTGTGCATTTTTTAAATTCTGTGCGTGTTTCCGTATGTGTGTGCATTTTTTATAATTTGTGTGCGTATTTCTGAATTTGTGTGCTTGTTTCCAAATTTGTTTAAGTGTTTCTAAATTTTTTAGCGTGATTCCAAATTTGTGTGCATTTTTTTATTTGTGTATATATTTCTGATTTTTTGTGTGCGTGTTTCCAAATTTGTGTATGTGTTTCTGAATTTGAGTGCTTTTTTAAAAAATTTGTGCGCATTTTTTTTGTGTATGTATTTCTGATTTTTTTTTGTGTGTGTGTGCATTTCCAAATTTGTGTGCTTTTTTAAACATTTGTTTTTATATTCCTGAATTTTTTATAGTGTTTCTAAATTTTTTGGTGTGACTTGTCCTTCAGAGCCACCTCCGCACAAGAGCCACAGTGTTGGAGATGCTCTGACCGTCCTTGGTGAGAGGCAGGAGCACTAACCACTCTGCCAGCACATTTAGGTTTGCTTGTGAGCTGTTTATAAAAGTAATACAGCGCCAGCTCTCTCTCTCTCTGTGTCTCCCGTCCACTCCTCCAGAAACAATGGTTACAGATACGGTAAATCTTAGCCACGACCAGTTGAGCCAGCACCGACCATCAATCTCAGCTCTCCAGTGTTCAACCGCACTGTCATCATCCAATTACCAGCGCACCAGGCCATGAATCAACCAATCAGCTCGGCCCGAGGGCTGTCCAAATACTGCGCCGCTCTGGAAAAATAAACCGTGAGAGAAAAATGGAACCGTCGGGAGGACAATAACATTTTTATGTCCTGATGTGGAAAAAGTGGAAGGCATTAACTGTTTATTGTCCAGGTATAGTCACCACCTTCAAGCAACTACTAAGTGTTATAGCATAGTGTAGTGTAATATAAATGGAGCAATGGATTTGCTTGTTTAACCAAAGACAATGGATTTTTTTGGTCTCCTTGGTCGACCATTGTTGAAATTGTCTTTAATGGAGAGTTTGGGCCCAAGTAAGGCTGTAGTCGGCCAAAGAACTTGCTACCCGCTCGAAGTTATGCCCAGTATGGCAATTAATCGACCGACATGGATCAAAGGATATGTGGGGGACTTACCACAGTCTTACACAAACAAGTTACTTCACATTAATTAGGTGATAAAACATTTGGAAAAGATGGGTGTAAAAATATTTAAAATCATCTATGCTATCTTAAATAATATGGAAAATAAAAGTAATTATTGATGCAAAAGGTGGATCCAACTGATCGATGTCACAGATGATTAATCGACTGAGTGACCAGAGTCAGTCAGCCCTAGTCACAAGTCAGGAAGAAAGATGTGTTACTGAGGGGGTAACTGTTAAACTTAGAAGCCATTCAGACGACAATGTGTTTTGCCGAATTCGCAAAGGTTTGTTTGGCTTTTTGTTTACACAAAGATGGGGTTTTCTGTTTTCTGAATCCTCAATCTTTTGAAAATGCTGGAAGATGTGTTTTGGTCTTACAGCAGGGAGCTGCTTGGAGCCACTCCGCTCTCGTGTAAACTGTGAAAACACTGTACTCACTGAAAACGATGACACAACTGACTGACTGCCGGGCAAATGTCAGCTGACCCGCGAGCGCAAAATACAAGGCTTTTCTGTCTCATGTGTTCATATTTATTCAGTAACTGTCAGTAAGATCTGTATCAGGACTGACTTTATGAGAATGGCTCCTGAAAACCACGAGATCCTAAAGTAGTTGGAAAGTCACAGAACAGAGCTATCACTTCCTCTGCTGTTTGCTCTCTGTGTGGTGTAGAGCATTTGCAGGACCCACAGCGCCATTTGCTGGACAAACACAGGTACTACAGTTTAAAATCATTTTCCTCACACCTCAGCATTTTCATGTAAATGCAAATGGGAGGCGGCAGGACTGTTGCGTTTTCCTAGGCAGCATTGTCATTTTAACAGGCCCTTAAACTTTCATCTCTAATATTCATGAGCAGGTCTTATTTTAACATGACATTTGAGAAATAAAGAAAAAACTCTGAAGTCAAGAAAGCCTAACTCTGAGTTTACTCCTAGGAAGTCAGAGCTGCTGCTGCTCCGCTGCTCGTGTCTCTCTCCTCTCTCTGTTTTACAGACCACTCACCGTCTGAACACAAAGCTGTGGCCACTGAGCCCCGTGCTTTCTGCTTCTGCATGTTGTCGTTGCAAAATGGTGTTTGGTGTTGAGATGATATTTCTCCCCCTCAAGAATGTATTTCGTGATGTGCGATGTTTACATTACTACTGTTTCAGTGAGCCTTTATTTTGAAAGTGTAGAAGACGTTTATTTGGTGCCTGTTGCCTGTGTTTGCCCAGCTGCAGCTCTGCAGATTGACGGTGGATTGACTTAGAAAAGTAGAACTCCAGCTCTTTATCAGAGCGGTGGGGCCAGTCGTTCCTGATGTTGCCGTTGTAAACTGTCAGACTGACTGCAGTTCATTAGCGGCTGACGCAGCGCTGTCATTCTGCGCTGCTGCTGCTGCTTTTGGTGTAAATCGGAGGTGAAGTAGAACTATGCAACTTTGCTCATTTCTTCTCTGCTTTAGTCGCATTTTTTCTGTGTGGGGCTCCTCCTACATTTAGGAGCAACGCACTATGGTAAAAACTGTGTGACCCCTCGCTCGGCTTCACTCCAGTTCTCTCCTCCTCGTATCTGTACAAAGGTTTCCTCTGCCAACATCAACATCTAAGAAATAAAACCATTGTTGACTTGTTGTTTTGGCCTACTCAGACCCGAGACTTCAGGGGCATCAGGTCGGAAAAATCTCACTCAAGGGGACTTTCTTCACCCTGCAACAACTTCACTCCTCACACTGACTCCAGAGCCATTTAAGGTAAAAGAGATGCATAGATTCCTTGTCTTGGCCTGTACACAGAGGTCTGCCTCCATCGCTGTTTTTACTTGTTAAACCAACAAGGCAAGGCAATCAATGGCAGCAGAAAATCCTGTTGGGAGAACCGTGACAGTCTGGTGCAAGTTGTCACACATTACTATTTTAGATGCCTTCATGTCTGTAGTGAAGAAATAAAGAACATAAATTTACATAAACCCCCAAAGACCCAAATATTTCTATATAAAGAAAAAAAGGCTCCCTGGCAAAAGCATAAATTTATAGCAATCTGGAGGTTCTCCCATTGAAAGCATTTGGAAAGAAGAGGGACTTTCAGTATTTCTGTATTTACAGCTGATTGGCTCAAATGCGTTTTGCTTTAGCCAATTATAGCAACAACTCAGAACGCAACTAAACAACAAACTGCTACAACAGAAAAACAGCAAAACATTAGTAAATGTTTAGCAGCCTATGTTGTTTTTCGGCGTCTCCATTTTGTTAAGTATTGCCAAAAGTGCTTGTTGATAATGTCAAAGGAGTCTGTTTGCTGAGCCTGTCTCCACATCAGTTTTTATGTTGTTTTTTTCATGATAATAACTTTGTTGATCACAACAAAAATCACAACATTAACACAAAGGTTGTTCAAAAAAGGCCTCCTGCTCTCTGTTGTTGATTTATTTTTTCTACGGGAATGGACATCTGTTAGCAAAGCTTTTGAATTAGCATTTTTATGAGAAAATAGAAATTGCGGCGCCACAGATGTCCACAATCAGCCAGCACTGCCAGAAAAACTCTTTTCCTATCCTATACAAAGAAGTTAGTCCGGTACCTCTGCTGACATTTTGTTTCTGAGGCAGGACAATGACAGATGAAGTAACCAATCAGAGAAATGAAGGGCAGGACATAAGCTGCGCACCTCTGACCCAAACAGGATTCTTGTCAGTTTTTTTGTTTTGTTTTGTTTTTTATAAAACCAGAATCCTGTGTTTTCTGAGCAGCTCTATACTTATTTCTGAATGGGGACAGCAGCAGAAGCCAGTTGTATGAAGACTTGTGGAAAAAGGTCTTTTTTTTATGCATTCATTAATCATCGAATGTAAACTGCACGTAACTGTTGTTAAAATGGCAACAAGACAAAGAAAAAATGTATATAGAACTGAACAATAACGAGGACTTCAGCCGAACCAACAGGTGATGAAGGAAAGCTACAAACACCATTAATTAGGTCAGAGAAGTTATTATAAATTAGCCCAGGAGCTATTGCTACCTTGGTTAACTCTTCTGCTTTTATAAGATGTGCTGCAGATAAAAGTCTGTGATTGGCCAGTTCCAAA
Organism: Bostrychus sinensis; assembly: GCA_020698575.1. Lineage (NCBI taxonomy): Eukaryota > Metazoa > Chordata > Actinopteri > Gobiiformes > Eleotridae > Bostrychus > Bostrychus sinensis. The sequence continues at coordinate 37,709,119 of CM036243.1, read as the reverse complement.
ATGAACTGGAGATATGCTCCGCCCTGAGAGGGGAACCTGACTGTCCTGCTTGCGAAAAGCAAGTAGGACAGTCAGGTTTGCCAGGCTAGTCCACAATACTAACTTGTGGTACAACCAAATATGCAACTATACCTCGTCCTTTTACCTCAGTACATTTATTATTTACGTAATCCATCTTTACCAAACAGTAAAACCTGAGCAGTCCCTCTTTCTGACTGTGGTTTTCAGTGACTTGACCTGTTCTTCATCATAAAAAGTGCTGTATTTCTGCTCCTGACAGTTTGACCAGTGAAAAATGAAAAACCACAGTGCTCTGAGGTCTGTGTCCATTAAACCTGATGCACTTCCCTCTCCAGATTCACTCTCGGACTCTGCGCTGAAGTCTGGTTTGTTTAAACTGAGCTGTGTTTAAGAGTCAGCAGCTGTGCAGGGTTTGACAGTTCTTCTAATGATGGGTCCAGACGTCTGTAGGTTTACACAGTCAGTTTTTTAGCAGAGGATGTATTCACTACCGGCCTTGGTCTTTCAAAAAATCATTTTCACTTCTCAGCCATGGGGCGTTGAACTCTGATAGCATCATCACCACAACTCATTTACACTCAGGCTGGATACAGATCTCTCTAAGGAAGCAGCTTGCATACAAATCCTCCAAGTCCAGGCTAACAATGTTTAAAATACTACACTTACCTATGTGTGTTTTTGCTGAGATCTTCCTAAAACACATCATTTTGATTGTACTACTGCTGTTTTAAGTATTTGCTACCTGCTGTTTTTCTTTTCTGCAGTCTGTGTAGTGCATTTGTGAGTGTATTTGTTCTCAATTGTTCTCTTTTTTGTCTTGTCCAGTCCCTGGGATTTGTGTGATAACATGACTACCCCCTGACTAAAACGTGTTGATTCTTCAAGAAGTGCTCAAATAAAACATCTGTGTTTGTAAGTACAACAATAGAATGAATTAATTAATTTTTTACCACTTATTCTCGTTAGGGATTGTGGGTGACTGGAGCCTATCCCAGTAACTTAGGCAGGGTACATCCTGGACAGGGGCCAGCTTGTCGCAGGGCTAACACAGAGACGAACACAGACAGACAACCATTCACTCTCACATTCATTCACTAGGGGACATTTAGAGTCACCAATTCACCTAACACATGCATGTCTTTGGATGGTGGGAGTTTATACTTACTTTGTTGTAAATACTCATTCCTAAAAAAAAAAAACATAATGTGAACCCCCCATTTACTTTTTTAACTTTGTATTTTCTGTTCAAAATTACGGTGGCCCAGAGAGCTCAACAAATTACAAAAGCGGAAACACACTTTACAAAAAGAAACTGCCGCACAGCATTACAACAACATTCACCTGCACCGGAAATACCCACACAACGACATTACAACGACATTCACCTGCACCAGAACATGTAGCACCGGACGCTCTGCAGCTGGAAGCTGCTCATTTTCAGCGCGACTGTTTTGTTTTGGAGGACGGCATAATCACGCGAGCTCAGTGACTGTAGAGCCCGTATCGACAGATTTTAAAGTAAGTACAAAGCTGAAAATGAGCAGCTTCCGGCTGCAGAGCTTCTGGTCCTACATTTTCTGGGGCAGAAAAATTCTTGTTGTAATGTTGTGTGGGCAATGTTGTAATGCCGTGCGGCAGTTTCTTTTTGTAAAGTGTGTTTCCGCTTTTGTAATTCGTTGAGCTCTCTGGGCCACCATACAAAATAAACTAAAATTTAATTTAATAAAAATATATATAAATAAGAAAAGAAAGAAAAAATATAAAACAAAAATATAAAAATATGTAACAAAAATAATGTTCAATTAATTTGAAGCTTGTCTTTCAGATGTTTCAGTATGAAAAAATAAAAACATTATTCTCTCATCTTGCTTGTGCTCGCGTACCCCTGCGGGGCCCCGTACCCCTGCGGGGCCCCGTACCCCTGATTGGGAAACATTGGTGCAGTAGCTGTACCTATGAGCAGTCAGCGACAGTTCTCTGTGGAGTATGTTGTTACTTTGTAGGTATTAACAACATAATAACAACATACACTTCTATTGTTGTTTAGTGTAGTTTTTACATGTGTGTAGTATTATGTTTCCTGTGTGGGAGCCCTGATGAAGACCATCCTAAAGTCGAAACGCGATGGCATGTTCCTCGCTTGTATAACGGTGTCATGACTGTGTCTGTGTCCTTGTTTTGTTTCTCGTGTTTTATTTTGAAGCCTTAGTAACCTACTTCCTCCTGTGTTTCCCTCCTGTGTGACCGCCTGCCCCGCCCTGATGGGTTTCACCTGTGCCTCGTCCCAACCCTAACCCCATCCCTGGTCTCCTGGGCTTCATGTCAGGCAGTAATTTTACCTTGTTCTGCCTTTTTTGGATTCTACTTTGGTATTTTTGTTATTCCTATGCTTTTGGTTTTTGGATTTTGGACTGTTTTCCCTTTCAGATTTTGGATTTGTTCTCTTTATTAAACTTTAAGCATGCATGGGTGTATGCTTGAGTGTATTAACTATGGTTTTGCTGCATGCATACACACATGCACACGTCTTGTATGCATGTGTGTATGCATGTTTATCTTTGGGAAGACATGCACATATTGTACATATGCTGTTGTAATTATTGTGTGTAAAATTTGTGTTGGTGATTATATGGAGTAAAGGAGGCAGGAGTTTTTAAGTTGGTACTTCATCCTACTCCTTTTGGGCAATATTTTTGAAGGACTCTTCAAAAATCCTCTGTTGTTGGGATTCTGAAAGTACATGTAAATCTATTTGCCTAAATCAGCCATTCCCAAAGTCAGGAGCGTCACGGCCCCTTAAATTTACCAAAATCCCACGCAGACCCCCAACAATACAACTTCCCTCCATTCCAAATGTTATTTTCATGTTTTTCTCCATATATTTATATTTAAAAAATTACAAAAGACACTGGCTATTGGCTAAAAGTGTTTTAAAGTTATATTTTTAAACAAATACACTGTAAAAAATAAAAAAAAATGCTGCAAAAACTCAATAACTCACAAAGGATCCCTCAGGATTTTTGCACACTTGCACATAATTTGATGTTCATACATCTAAAAATGTTTCTAATTTTTAAGTTTTTCTCTCCATCATTATTTTTTTTACTCATCTTACAGCCAACTTACAGTGTTCAGAAAAAGTTATTCTTTTGTTAAATGTAGTATATTTAGTTTTTATTATTATCAGTAATACTTTTTGTGAACAGTGGAGTCAGTTGGCTGTAAGATGAGCTGGAAAAAATAAAGCCAGTGAGTAAAACTTAAAATTTCAAGTTTTTTAGATGTATGAACGTTAAATTTGGTGAGTAAAAAAAATAGTTGAGCTGTTTTTGCAGTATTGTTTTTTAGAGTGCATTTCAAACTCAATGTCTTTTTATGTATTTAATATAGACAGCCTCTGGGGGCCCCCCTGCAGTACCTTCACGGACCCCCAGGGGGCCCCGGACCCCACTTTGGGAACCGCTGGCCTAAATAAACAAAATGAAATGAAATGAAAAATGCATTTACGTATTTTGGGTCCTTACCCCCCCTGTGCCCCACATCCCATGTTAAAAGGACTTTTAACTCAGTCAGAGTGTCTTCCTTTCAGAGTTCAGATGTCTTCAGACCTGGAGCTTTGAAGAGCGCCCGACCAAACTTCTTCACACATCCTGACCCACTGACGCACTCCGCTAACTTCATTAGCTTTTATGTGACCACTTTTACCTCTGCTTTTGTCGTACTTTTACTGCAGTACAGATACAGCTTCTCCACTTCTGAAACTCATTTAGTCCACTGTGGGTAAAGACTACAAGCCCTAATTTCCACTCTTCTATTGGGTCCACACGAAACAATTCTCCCAGGCCTCGCAGTAATAGAATTATAAATAAAACATCTTTTTGCTGAGTCGTGTGAACACTGGTGTGATTAGTGACTCTCGGACTTTCCCTCTGGTGTCTGAAAATGTAGCTTTAATACACTTTCTGCAGCAGTCTCCATTTCTGGGATTCAACCATTACTTTCTAATACGAGGTAAGGGCTGATAAAATATGTATAGTGACCAAACACAAATGGGTCCTCAGAGCTACAACAAAAGACTACAAAAAGATAAAAAGTTTTGTTTAAATAATATTATAATTGTACATTTTGCATGAGGATTTGCATTATTTTTATGGCTGCAACAGTTATGGTGATTGCAAAACTTAACATTTGTTTTATCAAATTACTTCTTATTATAAAATACTTTTGCACAGAAAGTCTATGTTTAGCATCAAAACGCTTGGTGCAGAAGGCAAACAGTTGTTGTCTCAGGTATATTATATTTTTGAATTTTTGCCCTTAGTAAGGAATGATAGCTCGGTCAGACCCATTCACTTTCAAAGCAAGTCAAGTGGGTCTAGATCCCCTTTCATTCAAACCTAGTTCAACCTAAATTAATCTTTCTTGACCAACTGTAAATAAATAACAACAAATAACAATAAAATGATATAAATGTGTTTGCTTAGGTAAGTTTCTCTGATTGGTTGCAAGTCTGTCTATATTATTTTGAGAAGTAGCTTAAAAATATTATTAAAAACAACAGGCATCCTTATTATTGACATTTTCTGATCTTATTTTGTTCATTTTGGAATTAAATTTACAATTACCAACTAAAACTGCAATTTTAACAAGTGGTTTGAGCATGCATTTTATTCATATTGACAATTCAAAATGCAAAATCAATAAGAGTGCAGTGTCAACAAAATGAGAATGTAATCCACAGAGGGCGCTGTTTCACTGCTGAGTGTGAATAGATCCTTCCATGAGTGAATATTTAAATAAGTTGCACACAAAGCTTGTTACTGACATTGACGTTCAACCCAATTCAAAATAAAAAAAACATTTATTTAGACTTTTTAAACAACAGGAACAATTAATAAAATGTACAATGAATTAATATGACCCAGATCTGGTGTCAGTTCCAGTTGCTAACGTGAGCTTATAAAAGTAGGATCTGTGGTACATGTTTATATACAAGGGCATCATGTGTCTGCTTCCTCCATATCTCTGTGCTTATATTCACCAAAAAACAGAAGGACAGTATTCTCTGCGATCTCAAGACTCTGTGTTGCTCTCTGTACCAAGCGTCCGCACAGAGACTGGTAAAGTTGCATTTCAGTATTCTGCACCTTCAACATGGAACAGCTTACAAAAAGTCTGGAAACTAAAAGAACTGATCTCAATAACTCAGTTTAAATCTCTGCTGAAAGGTTTGGAGATGAAATTTATGGTTTGTAGATGTTTTTAGCTAACTCCCTGTTATGATTGTTAATTGTGTCATGTATTGGGCTGTTGTTGACCTGTGCTGCTGTCTTGGTCAGGACTCCCTTGAAAAAGAGATTGTTAATCTCAACGGGACATTCCTGGTTAAATAAAGGTTAAATAAAAAATAAAAATAAAAAAATGAATTAAATCTGAGCAAACAGTGTCAAACTATTGTGGTCTGACACATTTTTGTTACTACTTTCTGTAACATTAAATTAGGAAATGTAAATTGTGTAGCCTTGCTGATAGACTTGCTCATGTTTTCTAACCAGGCCCTGTTATTACTCACATGAGGTCGAGTGGTTGCCAGTTTCCAAATCTGTCCTGATGACTCATAATTTGTGATGTTTTGGTGGCTAAGACTAATTTCTCCATTAAAAATGTATTAACCTCTTTTCAACTTCCGGCACCAGGATTTGTAACACAGACGTTCTGTTTACAAACATTAAAAATGTCTATATGCAAAATGAATAAGCGTGTAGTGGGAATAAAATAAGAATGTAACCTCTAGATGGCGCTGTTTCACTTCCACAGTTGAATAAAGTCACCAACCACCAATTCTGCTTTAAAGGTGGTGCAAGCAGTACAATTGTTTTTATATTTTATAAAAAAAATACTCAACTGTGTGCCAGGATATGATGTAAACATGTTTAAATCAAATATTAGTTTTACTGATAACAATGGTACAGTTGAGTAATTAACAATTAAAAGTATATTTTACATAATGCCTAAGTTGTTTTTATTTACATTTCTTTGTTTTGGTTCTAAAACTGCATCACTCATCGCCCAATCAGAAAATATTTTTGACTTTAACTTAAAAATGTAACCAATATTTGGAGAATTTTGTTTTGCATTTCCCATTTAACCATAGATTGCCTTTTGTAAATTTTATTGCAAATTGGATAAAGAGACAATAAATCTTCCACAGTAACTCTCTTATTCTCTTGTATAGAACAGAAAAAGCATTAGGATTTAAGGCCAAGCTAAAGAAACGTACCACTGTTGTTTTATTTGTAAAACTCATTGCATTGTGGTCATTTTTGCTCATGAAGTTGCTTTGTAATAAAAAGAAGAGATTTCTCCAAATGAGAAAACAGGACTAGGACCAAACAAAATGGTGTCTTATTTCCTGTTGCATTAGCCGGTGTTGGGACGAGCGCCTCGAGGCTCAGAGTTGTAATATATCCAGCCTCGGCCTCCGCAGCCGTGGACAGAAAAGCCCCGTAGTTTATCGGCCAGAGCGGAGATCCCTGTGTGAATGAAATATGCTTTAATTTGTGCTGCGCTGGAGGGACGGCGAATCGAAAAGGCTGAGAGTTTTACTGCCAGAACAGAGAAGGAGGAACCAAGGACAGAGGAGGGGAAAGATGAGTAATCAGGGAAGGAAGCCCAGGAGGGACACGAGGAGGCAAAAAGAAGGTTTGAGATAAGAGGAGAGGTGTTGAAATGTGAAACAGAAATGGAGTTGATAAGACGAGTGGAAGGAGAGGAGACTGGACTGGAAATGTGGAGATTGATGAGGGGAGTGAGAAAAACTTAAGTGGGGGTGATTTCATTTGATTTTGGTTGGTAAGGAGACCAACAAGTCTGTCTACTTAAATAATATTGTCATTAAAGTAAGTTTAAACACATGATTTCTTTACATTTTAACCTTAGACCACTGGAATAAAATACCATTGGAGTCAGTCATTCATTCATCGTCAGAAAAACAAACAAAAAACATTTCTCTTTGACCGATGGTGTAGGCCGAAGCTAAAGCATATTATGCTTCCCCACAGACAGCACATTAATGGATAATCTAAATCAAAACCATAGAATACAACATTATTAAGTAGCAGTTTAGTATTATTCATATTATTCAGTATATATCTTTTCATTACAATTGTTTTAAATATATACTGTATTTTTTTTTTATTGGAAGAATGAGGTACTGTATTTTCCGCACTATAGGGCGCTCCGGATTATAAGGCGCACTGTCATTGAATGGTCTATTTTTGAACTTTTTTCACATATGAAGCGCACCGGACTAAAAGGCGAAACAAAACAGTCAGATAAGTCAGTCAGTCAAACTTTATTCAAACTTGTCAAACTTGTTCAGTTGTAACACGTGAATAAAACACAATCTGAGACCGCTAAATCAAACGATAGCGTAGTCACAATAACTCATAACTGTTCAGTTAACGTTATAACAAAATACAACACAATACACTCACTTTTTCAGTTCATTCCTCGTCCACAAATCCCTCAAATTCTTCATCCTCAGTGTCCTGAGTTAAACAGTTGGGCAATTATGGCAATATTATGGTGAATGTATTACTCCGCGATGCTCCTGACTACGGTAGCCGTAAATAAATTCATATATAAGACGCACTGTCGTTTTTTGAGAAGATTGAAGGCTTTTAAGTGTGCCCTATTGTGCGGAAAATACGGTAGGTTTCTCCTTAATACAGTTCCAAGATGGGGGTTTTTGAACATACACTATATTTACAAAAGTATTCGCTCACCAACCAAATAAGTGAATGTGGATTATGGTGTGGGGTTGTTTTCAGGAGCTTAGTTCCAGTGAAAGGAACTCTGAAAGCTTCAGCACCAAGAGATTTGGGACAACTCCATGCTCCCAGCTTTGTGGGAACAGTTTGGGGACGGCCACTTCCTGTTCCAACAAAGCACGGTCCATAAAGACCTGGATGAGTGAGTTTGGTGAGGAAGAACTTGACTGAACCTGCACAGAGTCCTGACCTCAACCTGACAGAACTCCTTTGGGATGAATCAGAGCAGGGTTGTCCAAACTTGTTTCAAACAGGGCCAGATTTGAAGGTGTGCTATTCTTCAAGGGCCGACAGTTTGTCCTGATGTTGCTAAGTAACTGAATGCTCATACAGTATAAACTGTTATAGTATTACTCTGTAAAAAAAAAAAAAAAAATTGCTGTGAAAAAGGCAACAGGATTCCTGAAGATTTTTTGAGTTTTGGCACCAACTCAAAATCACAAGTTTTCAACAACTAATATTTTTTGTTAATTTAATTTGATGTTCATGTGTCTAAAAACTTTCAATTTTAAGTTGAACTCACTATTATTGTTTTTTAACTCATCTTATAGCCAGTTATCTATTGTTCAGAAAAAAGTATGATTCTTTTGTTAAATGTATATATGTATGTATATTTCGTTTTTATTATAATCAATAATAATACATTTTCTGAACAATTGATAGCAAATTGGCTGTAAGAGTAAAAAAAACACTCATAATTATAGCTTTACACACAGACATATGAATATCAAATTAAGTGAATAAATTCAAAAATTGTCATTGAAAACTTGAGATTTTGAGTTGACCCCAAAACTCAAGAATTTTGAGGGATCCTGTTGCCTTGAATTTTTGAGTTTTCGGAAACAATTGCTTTACAAAGCTTTTAAGTCATTTGTTTTCAAAAGCCAAATAATAATAAATTGTTTTCTTTGACAACACAATCTAAAAGAATTACCAACAAAATAACATCTTTGGGCATAAAAATGGCAACTGCAATTATTTTTGGACAAACTAATTTGAAATGACATGGCACAGAGCTGATGAGACGCACAAATGCAGACAAAGCTACGGCAAAACTGTACAAAAGTCCTGGTGGGCCGTAAGTAAAGCATTTTGTCATAGAAGCTGAGGGCCATATGAATTCTCAACCTGTGCCACAAATGGCCCCCGGGCCGCACTTTGGACTTGATCATAACATTTTAAGGTTTTTTAATGGATAAAGAGTGGATTAGTTGGAGTATTGTAAGATGAAGACGTCTCGGTTGATAGGCAGCAGTAGCAGAGAAGCCAGATTTTGTATCTGGCTATTTTTTTATTTATTGTAAATTAAAAACTTTATTGTCTCCATACAGAAATTTATCTTGTCCATTTGCCCTGTCCTTACACTGTCACTGGGGCAAACTGTCCTGCAGCAGTGACCCTTCTTCACATCTTGAGTCTTGAGTATTTGTCAGGTTGTGCATGTTGAATGGTTGATGTAAGAAAACAAAAACATCCAAACACAGGAAGAACATGCAAACTCAGGTCCATCAGTTTAGGAATCAAACCTAGGACTTTCTTGGTCAAAAAATACTTTCACTACATGCCTGGTAGAAAAGATTTATCTCCCACCCTCGGCTGAATGCGTTGATAGTGAGAACACTCGGACACACAGCGGCGGAGGATTTCGAGGGAGGGATTCGTCAGGAATCACAAACGCTCGGCTCCCGGGGTCCACATCGTCTCCATGGAAACGGCAGCGAGGCGAGACCAGGCAGACGGCTCCCTTCCTCTCTCTCTCTCTCTCTCTGTGATCTGCAGCCAATCCTATAGTCTCTCGCCCGCACATAAGTGGACAGCTGATGTGGGTCTGTCCACATCAGTCTGGGTGTGTTTGGTCAGTCTGTGTGCTCTCTGTGCGGTCTAGAGAGGGGTCTAAAGAACGGCCAAGAGTCAGGCGTGGCTCGCATACAGATAAAGCTATAGGGCAGAAACCGTGACAAAACTGTGCATATTTAAGACACGTTTTCCATTTACGACAGTCTTTGAACGCACTAACCTAATGAGATGGTTGATACATGAAGGTTAAAAAAGTCAAATCTGATTGAAAGCCTTTGCTTCGTTCAGAATGATGCACCGTGAAAAAAGCCTTCGAAGACCTTTCTTGGGATTTCCAGCCAAAAGGAAGCCTAGAGCTAACTGGCAAGGTACAATCATTCAGGCTTTCAAAGGAGCATTGAGCAGCACTGAACGAAGAAAGAAAATGTAGAAAAGCTGTTAAAGAACATAAAGAAGGCAAGAATCAGCATCATCAATTGTAAAGACTGGAAGCGCTCACAAAATGCAGGGCTATTAGTGATTCCCAAGGCCTTTAGTTACCAAGCTCCTGTTTTATGGAATCAGCTTCCAGCTCATGTTAGAGAGGCAGACACAGTCTCTACATTTAAGGTTAGGCTTAAAACGTTCCTCTGTGAGAAAGCTTATGGTCAGGGCAGCAAGGAACAGGGTTAACTCCACAGCTGAAGCTAAGCTGCTCTGGGAGCTAGAAGCTGGGGAAGTATGGTGCTCTGGTTTCATCTGCTGCTCCTCTTCTATCACTGTCATTAATATGATCAAATATTTTATATCTTTAATCAGTTCATTGCTATTCACAAGTTGTCCCTCTCTCCCGCTCCCCTCTGGGGGAGTGGGGACTGTTTCAGATGCCTGGCTGCTGGCAGATGTCCCAGTGACAACTGGATCTTAGCTGACCCCATCTGTGCTCCTGTCCTGACCTGTGGGCCCTCAAACTCACCTCTATGAACTTCCTGGACCCCTACCTCACCCCCACTCCCCTGTCTGGATGAATCCTTACAGATCTGATCTATGATCCTATAGATGAGCTAATGGACTAGCAGTCCTGACACATGTTGCCTGTCCATCCTGGGAGAGGATCTCTCCTTCAATATGGGCTCCATAAGGTTTCTTCTTTTTTTTTTCACAACTTGTTTTTTTAGGAGTTTTTCCTTACCGAGAAAGAGGGTCTAAGGACAGGAGTGTCCTGGCTCTGTTTAGTTTAGTGTAGTTATTGTTTGTGTTGATTGTGTGTTAAGTCTGATTGTGTGTTTATGTTTGATCAACTGTTGTGAAGCCCTTTGAGGCGACTTTTGTTGTGATAATGGGCTGTAGAAATAAAATTGAAAAATTGAATTGAATTTGGAAGAGCGCCTGATGTATGTACAGTATTATCCCAAGAGCACACCCCAATACCTTCTTTCCTAGAAACTGTTTGCCTTGGACAGAACATACAGAGGAGTCTTCATAGTTTTCTTGTGAGGTCCCTGAAAGGCTGAAGACGGGGCCTGGAGGGCAAGAACCACACGGTGGGGATTACAGCTGCTATCCAATAAATTAGAATATCATGTAAAAGTGCATTTTTCTCTCAAAGAGTCAATTCAAAAATTCAAGCATGTGTACTTATAGTTTCACTAAATCCAGAGTGAAGAATTTCAAGCATTGTTTTCTTAATATTTTGATAATTATGGCTCACAGTTACAGAAAAAACCCAAATTCAATTATTCACAAAATTACAATATTGTAGAAAAGTTGAATATTGTAAGCTGTTGTTGTCACACCTGAACTCTAAATGAACTGAAAACATTTCTAAAGTTTTCCTGAGCCTTTAAATGGTCTTAGTCTGGTTCAGCCGGCTACACAGTCCTGGGGAGGCCTGCGGACAGTTTTCCAGTCTCTGACCCCTCCACAGAGAGGACAAACTACAAAAGGTTATTGATAAAGAACCTGTTGCTCACAGAGTGCTGTATTAAAGCAGATTACTAGAAACTTGATTTTAAAAAAGGCGTTGGAGAAAAAGATGCACAAGCAGCAGGAGAGCTGCATCCTGGAGACAAATGTCCAGAAAAACCCAGAGCAGGAGTTTGGAGAAGTTCACAGGGAGTGGGCTGGAGTCAGTGCATCAGAAACCTCCACAAGATGGAGCTACAACTGTGTCAGGGATTTCCTGAACCAGAGACAAGGTCAGCAGCACAGCCTTTTACTGTGAAGCAGCCATTCCCAAAGTCAGGAGTCACGGCCCCTTAAATTTGCCAAAATCCCACGCAGACCTCCAACAATACAACTTCCCTCGATCCCAAATTTTATTTTCATGTTTTTCTCCATATAGTTCAATAAAAACATTACAAAAGACACTGACTATTGGCTAAAAACTGTTTTAAAGTTATATTTTTAAACAAATACACTGTAAAAAAATGCTGCAAAAACTCAATAACTCAAGGCAAAGGATCCCTCAAGATTTTTGGGGCCAACTCAAAATCTCAAGTTTTCCACACTTTCACTTAATTTGATGTTCATACGTCTAAAAACTTTTCTAATTTTTCTCTCTATCATTATTTTTTACTCATCTTACAGCCAACTTACAGTGTTCAGTAAAAGTTATTCTTTTGTTAAATGTAGTATATTTAGTTTTTATTATTATCAGTAATACTTTTTCTGAACAGTGAGTCGCTGTAAGATGAGTTGGAAGAAATAAAGATAGTGAGTAAAACTTAAAATTTCAAGTTTTTAGATATATGAACTTTAAATTTGGTGAGTAAAAAATATTAGTTGTTGAAAACTTGAGATTTTGAGTTGATCACCAAAACTCAAAAATCTTGAGGGATCCTGTTGCCTTGAGTTTTTGCAGCATTAGTGTATTTAATTGCTTATATTCTAATTTAGTTTATTTAGCTCTTCTTGTAGTTTAGTTTTTTAGTTAATTATCTTAGGCCAGACTGGTCTCTGATACACTTTGTGCTCTTGTGTGATATCACTGTGTGCTGCTGCTAACTGTACTGATGCTGTTGCAACAATGCAATTTCCCCACTGAGGGACTAATAAAGGTTTTCTTATTTCTTATATTTTATTATTGTTTTTTACAGTGCATTTCAAACTCAATTTCTTTTTGTTTACTTAATATAGACAGCCTCTGGGGCCCCCTTGCAGTACCTTCGCGGACCCCCAGGGGGCCCTGGACCCCACTTTGGGAACCGCTGTTTTAGAGGACTGTATGCTTCCTTCTGCTCATGAGATTTATGGAGATGCAGATCTGATCATCCAGCAGGACTTGGGATCCTGCCCACGCTGCCTAAAGTATCACACACTGACGACTGACCATGATGTTACTGGGACAGACCAGAAATCTCTCCAGACCTTAGCCCCAGAGAGAATCTGAGGAGTTCTGTCCAGAGGAAGATGAGAAACAGCAGATCCAGTCACACAGATGAGCTGAAGGCCTCTGTCAGAGCGACCTGGGCCTCAGCAGTGCCACAGGCTGACCCCCTTCAGGACACTGAGGCAAAAATTTATCAAAAAAGAGTACCACATACTGTACATAGTTTACACAACGCCAACATGACTGTTTTAATCATTCTATCATGAAATATTCTAATTTTGGGAATAACTATAGCTGTGAGACATAATTATGAACATTACAATAAAACAATGCTTGAAATGTTTCACTCTGAATGTACTGACACTATAAATATCTGTGTTTGACTTTCTGAATTGAATCTGAATTGAGAGAAAAATTAACATTTATATGATATTCTAATTTATTGGATAGCACCTGTATCCCTCCTACAGCCCTAACTTTTTAGTCACACATTTCACCCTAAGCACAAAAAATGTCATAGAAAAATTATCTAAACATTGTAACCATTTTTTTTTTTTTTCATGGTTACAATATTTGACTTCACTCCTCATCATACATAACAAAATTTCATATTGTTTATGAAATTTAACCCCTTAAATTCGAGTTTTTGTGGCTAAAAGTTGATTTCAAATTATGGCAAAAATCACAAAAAAATAGATTTTTTTCATTTCTGTAAATGCAAATCAGAATTTTTTTGTGGTGGATTATCAGAGCTTGGGAGTGTCAAACATTGGCATCAGGATTGATTTTATTAGATTTAAAATTTTTGTGTAGTGGTGGATGAAACATTTTTAGTCACACCTTTCATCCTAAGGCGCAAAAAAATGCACTGCCATAGAAAAATTATATAATAATAGATAATACATTTTATTTAATTTTTTTATTTCATGATTAACTTCAGTCCTCATCATACACAGCAAAAAATAATTCTGTTTATGAAATTTAGTCCCTTAAATTCCAGTTTGTGTGGTGCATTACACATCCAGCACAAACCTCTGCCTCTGCTCAGTCTGGGACCTTTTTCTACTTTGCCCTGATGTGCACATCTCTGTAAGAACTACATTTTGGATTTGTGCTCACGCAAACACAAACAAACTCATTTCTCAACAAACACTTTCACACTGATTTATGACAACCCTAAAACACACCCAAATCATTTTAGTTCAAAAAATGTTTTTTTATTTGCCTTGTAGGCTTGATCATTTATACAAACACTAATGTGGCCATCTCCAAATGTATACCTCTGTCTACCATATATGGGGAAATGGCGCCACCTAGTAAAAAACAATAAAAACTAAAATTCCAATCCCTCACTATCATGAATCCATGAAATACTTGATAAAAATGTGAAATTATATTGCAGTGACAGTGCATTATAAAAATGTCGTTTTAATGGGAGTCAATGGCACAAAAAATGTCTTAGGGTTAAAGGTGTGACTATTTATTTAGACACTTTTTTAAGAGGAATTAAAAAAAAAAAAAATGAAATCTGAAATTTCATCCAAAAAATACACACCTGAGGCAAAATCTATGCCATTTGAATCAACACAGCAAAAGTTATCCACAAAAAACAGGTGCAAAACATCAAAAAAATGTCTTCGGGTGTAGGAGGGGTATTACTATCAGTTTACTCACAGATGCACCACCACCAACAAAATATTCAAGAAATATCATAAGAGAAAAGAGGCAGATTTATGTGATTTAATCAGTCTCGGTCCAGCAAACATTATTTTTAAAGACACATCGACAGAAAACATGTCTGATATAAGGACGATAAAACTGTTTACATTACAAATAAGACACGAGGTTTACTTGAGAAAAATAATACTGTGACTATGTTTTCATTCATGAATCACAAAAATTAAGGTTGTGTGGTGAAGTTATGCTAATGGTAACGGAGACTCACAACAAGCATTAGAAACATGACATAATATTATTACCAAAGACTTTATTTATAGCATAAGGCATAGCTTCACTCGTGACATAAAGCTTTAGTCTCAGAGGGAGTACGGATTTTTTCTTTCTTAACCCATAACACAGCGTACAACAGGATTCATCAGCGACAAAATGATCAGAATGAGTCCGGTGACGGTGTATGGGCTTTAGAAACGCGCAGGAGCACTTCACCGAGTGTTTTCAGCTCTGAAGAAGGGCAGCGCCTCAGCATACAGGATTACTCAAACATATGTGAAGTTTTTAACATGGAAAAAAGCTCAAAAAAGTTGATTTGAATAATAGGGAATAAACCTTTCTAGCCAACACTTAGTCATGAAGACTTTTATGACTAAAATTCACATCTTAAAAGCTTCTGTGACTAAGCTCCCAATGACAAACAGCAAGCTTTGAGACATCTTGGAAGAAAAAAGAAACACTACTTTTTCTTTTAAGGGAAAAAAAAAGTGATCTTGTAGTCTACCAAAGTGCGAGCGCTGCTGTTCCTCGTCTGTTTGCTGTAGCGGTTCTTCACAGAGCTCCTGCTGATTTACCTTCATTTGTTTGTTTTGTGAAATCCACCCTGCAGAAAAAGTAACACGTCTGTTAACATCTGACAACCTGCTGGAGATGCTTACAGTCTACAAACATTAGTGAGATACGTACGTAACTGTGATATCAAAATCAGCAGAGTATTAGAGGCAAACAGTGCTTTTAAACTGAATGACAGAAAAACTAAATGGGGAATAGCATAAAAACAAAAGATGAGACAGGAGTTCACAGACTGCAAAAAATCTACCGTATTTTCACGACCATAGGGCGCACTTAAAAGTCTTAAATTTTTTCCAAAATGTACGGTGCGCCCTATGGTGCGATGCGGCTAATGTGTTGTTGTGTGAGTTCGGGAAAGCGGACGTAGGAGAGGACAGCATGAGAACATTAAAGGGGGAAGTGTGGGTGACAGATGGCGAACACACTTTTACGAAGACTGGGAGGCAGCGCCGGGCGAGTTATGCCACAATTTGTGAATGGATTGTAGATGCTTGGGCTAACGTGTCTGCTTGCACTGTTCTTCGAGCTTTCGCAAAAGCCGGCATCATTCATGAGGAGCCGCACGGCAACGAGACGGACTCTGACAATGACGAAAGGGAACCTGGCGTGTTTGATATAAATCTAGCCCAGCTGTTCTTTTCAGATACAGTAGATGAGGACTTTGATGGATTTTTGGATGCTGATTGATTGATGATTGAAAAAATTATGTGAGTACTTTGCTAAATACTTCAATAAATCACAATCCGAACTCAGTTTTGCTCCCGCTGCCTTTTTTAAAACACACACTAGCATGCATGTTTTACCGGTATGTTTTAACGTGCCCCCGCCCTAAAACCCGGTGCGCCTTTTGTATGTGATTAAATACAGAAAAAGCACCCGTAACTGAAACTGCGCTCTATAATCCAGTGCGCCCTATGGTCGTGAAAATACAGGTATATCAGCATTAGTTAAAATGTCTTGAATTCAGAATATTAATCTTGATTTGAGTATTTTTTTATTAGAT
This sequence comes from Bostrychus sinensis, assembly GCA_020698575.1. Taxonomy (NCBI): domain Eukaryota; kingdom Metazoa; phylum Chordata; class Actinopteri; order Gobiiformes; family Eleotridae; genus Bostrychus; species Bostrychus sinensis. Next base: position 37,692,633 of record CM036243.1, on the reverse strand, counting down.
TGGATTTATTTACTTATTAGGTTAGATGATTTGACTTGTTTCAGGTTATTTCTGTCTTCTTTTAAGCCATATTTACTTATTTTAAGCAAAATTATCTGCCAGCAGTGTAATTTTCTTATCCCACCTCTAGTAAAAAATCACTCAAATCAAGATTAATAATCTGAACTCAAGTCATTTTAACTAATAGTGATAATGACTTTTTGCAGTGTATAATGTGAACATAATAGTGATTTTACAGATAAGTGTTGGGACATAAGACAAGGAGCTTATAACTGGGACTGTCCTCATTAAACAGGGACATCTGGCTTTTCAGGCTCAAGCCCCGGATGCTTTTTCAAAAGCCCCTGATCTTTTGAGGAAGCCTCAGCCTAAAACTCTTTAATACCCTACAGTTTGTGGTCTGCATGGCCTGATGAGAAAAAAAAAAAAAAAATCACAGACATTTTGCTAAAACTTAATTTTTGATCGCGCTCCCATGGAACCTGCTCCTAACTTTGGTTTGATCCAGGTTTCTCTCTTTCTTCCTCACTCGGCGCTGCTTTTTACTGCAGCTGTGGGACGCAGGGCGAGACTCCGTCCTGTGTCAGGAGGAGTCATCACAGAGGTTTTACTTGAAAAGCTATCATAAAAATATATATTTACTTTATATAACTTAGTTTTGATGGTTATAAAAATGAGAAGGAGGCAGAGAGAGAACAGAGAGCATCATCAGCAGGACACAGGACAGAGACAGAGACGTTTGGATTTAGAAAACAAAACATAACTAACATGAATGTGTTTTTTAAGTGATTTATGAGGGTAAACCTAAATAACATAGGCCTAATAATAAAAACTAGGGAAAATAGGTTCAGCCCTCCAAAGATAAAAAAAAACAAAAAAACACTCTATCATAATATTCAACATACTTTAAACAGGAATTCCTTCAAATATAGACCTATTAGCAACAGTGTTCTTTATCTGCACATGTGGTATAAATAATTATGATAATTATTATTATTTGGGCTTCAGTACAAAGGATGGCTTCAATAACTTGGTGCTCTAAAATCAAAACATTGGCAAATTAATTGGATAACTTCTAAAAGCTTTTTGTTTCTGGTGGTGGGGGTTCAACTGAAATATTCACTTCATATTCTGTTTACTCGTAACACAAGTTTTCCAAATTTGCGCTATGCACATTCCTAATAAAAAATAAAAACTGTAAGATCTATTTATGTCACTCACTCATGTTGTTAGTTTACCAGCTCTGTTTAACACAGCCCTGATTCTGAGGTTGAACTACATTTTCAGAAATATTAGAAGTTATTTTTAAGTTAAAAGGATATCAGCTTCAACTAAAGCCTCTTAATGGTTGTATGTTATGTGTTTTATATGCAGTATGAAAAATGTAGGTTATAAATAGCCTATATTTTGTCATAGAAAATGTAATTCTAACAATATTTAACAATATTTAGCTTCTGATAATTAAAGCATTTCTGTGATGTGCTAACAGGAAAACTCAGTAATTTGCTATAAATGAGAACAGTGAGACTTGTTAGCTTCAGACTGGATTATTCCAGTTCTCACCTCTGAGCTCTGTCCTCTCTTCCTCTGGCTGTGTCTAAACCTGATAGAAATAAATCTGAGCTTTATAAACAAGCAAAATATTTTACTTTGAGTGAGTAGCACATTAGACTTACACTTGACTGTTGTTGGCACTAACTGGTTTCTCCCTGCTCTAATCCAGACTGCAGTCACACATCTGTCACACATCTGTCACACATCTGTGTCTAACACCTGCTTAATGCATTAATGTTTTCTGTTGATATAAATAACCATAGACTGGTCCTACAGTAATCGGAGCTTCTTCTCCGTTCGCATTCCTTTCACAAATCTGAACCAATCAGAGAGTGAAAGGCGGGTCTTACAGCAGAGTAACCAATCAGAGACGAGGTTTCCGTGAGTTCTGCAGTGTTATTGGCTGACAGAGTCTGACTGTTGCACTGCTGCTCTGAGAGAGAGCAGCAGCAGGAGAGAGAGGCTACAGAGCGCTCTCTAATCAACAACTTATCTCAGTTTGGACAAACTAGTTTAACTGTCTGTCTCTTGTTTTAGAAAATAAAGTCTGGGTGTTGCATTTCCCAATTTCCAAAAGTGTGGGTGTTACACCCCCCCCCCCCCCCCCCCCCCCCCCCCGTGTGAGACGCCCATGAGCAGCTGGACCATTATTAATCAAACCATCATTGCCATGTTACTTCTGAGCTGCAAACAATTCCAATATCCTTCTTGTTTACAAGACAGCAGCAGCGTGGTCGGTCACTTAAGAGCGCTTTTTTATTTTTTTATTTTTATTTTTCAACTCGCAGTTTGTTCATTAGTGGCCATAAAATTTACCAGAGCACATTAGTTGAAGATAAATTTAAAAAAAAATAAAATTCTCTTACTCATTGGGCCAAGCCCTGGATGTTTACACTTTCTGGCTCCGCCCCTGTTTTCCCAGCAATATTAATCTGTCCCCATTTTTGTGCAGCTAAAGTGAGGAGTGAATAAATACAAAGAATAGTGCAGCGTTGAGAGTTATTTCAAACACTTTTGATCCACGCCCTTTGGTTTGTACAGACAGTAGAAAGTAGGTCATGTGATCAGAGACAGAAGTCACCTGTCCAGCTCCTCTGCTGTCGTTTCACTGTGAAACCGTCCCACCTGGCCTCCATCCAACCTGCTCTGACACAAGGAAATAAACGCAGAAAACATTTCTTTCAGCCTTTGTTGGATTTAATCTCAGAGCCTCTCGGAGTCTTTCCTCGATTTAAATGCACTCAGGTATTTCTGTTACTTTTATTACAAATTTGCTCATTGATTACTTCAGCTGTATTTTATTGTGAAAATACTCATTGTAACTAACTGGATTTATTGTTTTTCAATAGAAGCCAGAAAGAAGTCACTGTGACTTGAAAACTTCCCTGTGCAATGGCTAAACATAAAAAGAAAAATAAGGTAAGATAAAATATAAATGTTAGTATTTTTAAGTCATGTTGAGCTACCATTACTTTAAAAACATATCTTTGTGCTTAATTTGATTGTTCAAGGCCTAATTCTGACAAATGTTTGCAATTTGGGTTGTTCATGTAAAATGTGTGGTGCATAAAGTTCTTCAGTCTGTCCCCAAATGAAAGAAGCTGATAAAATGATTATTGATTTAAATGTGAAATGCTTAATTTTATATTTTTCTGTAAATATTTGGTGTGTTTTTTGCGATGAACGCTGGCTTTACTCCAGATGTGTGGCTGCTGTGTCACAGCAGCTGTGCATCTCATTTCTTTATAACTGAGGAGAGAGTTTGGAACAATATAAAATGCAATACAGAAATTATTTTCTCTCCTTTGCCTTTTATCTGTATACAGTCCTTCTGTCTTTAGGGTAAAAAAAAAAAAACTGCCTCCAGTAAACATATTTTCAGTAAACATATAAATAAATTGTGATTCAAAAAATCTACCTGAAATAAATAGGTTTTCACTGATAAATGTTCCACTATATTTTTAAAAGGTTTCTGGGTAATTGACAGCACACTCCAAGTTTGGAGAAGCAGACAGGAGCAGGACACAGACTTTGCGTTGTCTGGGGCAAAACACAAAATTAGAAAATCTAACAAGGCTTCCCAAACTGTTTTGGCTTTTGCCAGGTTATGTATACAGTACAATGAGACACACAGTTTCTCATTGGCTTTGTTTGGTCAGTATTTAAGCATGCACTGTAAAAAATATCTGTAGAGTTCATGGTAAAAATCTGTAAAATCTCAACAGTAAAAGACTGTAATTGATATATCAGTAAAATACTGTTTTGGTTACGGTAATTAACTGTAATATTAAAAATAAGGCAAAATTGTATTTTTTTGTTTTATTTTTTGCAATTTATACAGTATAGCACTGTTAAAATAATAGAGTCCTGTGTTTATTACAGTTTAACACCTTTTTAAAAGATAATAACTAAATTTTACAGTAAATGTTTAAAACGTTAAAAACTGTTTTTAATCTATTTTTTGAAAGATAATAACTTTAAATTTTACAGTAAATAATAAAAACTTGAGTCAAAAACTGTAAAAACAACATTTGTGATAATATTATACTGTAAAATGAAATAAAGGCCTCTTGTAGTTTTTACGGTAGAATTCTGGCAACCACAGCTGCCACTTTTTTACCGTAAAATTTACAGATTTTTGGTGTCTGGACAGAGCAAAAAACAGGTTAAGCGTGTTGCTGATTAATCTGAAGGCTGGCAGATTGTTTCCTGTTCAACCCAGTACATACCACAGTATTACTGTGACCTTAAGTAACACACTTCACTCATTGCCTACTCCAGTCACAGTGTGTGCAATCAAAAAAAGCATCCAGTATAAAAACTTATCACATCACTGTGCGTTTCTGTGGAGATTCCCTAAAGGAGGTGGGGCCACTTCAGGGGCTCTCTGCTCTTTTTGTAGGGCTGCCCCCCCCACACACACACACATTCCATTCCCCACACCAGCCGACCAGGAAATGTCCCGCCTCTCCCAATTATTACTCCACCTCTGGTTTGGAACAATGCATTCACTAGTTAACCAGGCAAAAATAGTTGGTGGGATCCCATCCCATCATCACTTAAGTCCAATACAGTTGTTGGGTCAGCTATATACGGACATTTTCCCAATGTACTTTGAGATTCAATATTTTAATTGTCTATTTGTAGGTGTCCAGACAGCGCATGAACCAGTTGAAAGACTCTCCGTCCAAAAACGCTGACATCGCCAATGATGAAAGGTAACAATCTCTAATGCGCCCTCACTGTCCCTAGTGTCAGAGATCTGTACTACAGTAAAACCTAAAACATTTTTATCCACAGACCTGGGACCAACTGGCAGACCCAAAAAAGAGGTCCAAAAAAACGTTTTAGAGATGTTTCATGGTAAGTCAGAGCCAGTATAAAATGACTAATACAAGTGACACGCTTTTCTCTGACCAACAGGGGTAGAAAGTGTACTGTACCACTTGTGAAAAGCTTTAGCCAAGAATTCCAACTCTGTGGATCACTTTCAGGTTTTTTTTTTTTTTTTATAATTAATGTTTAAATTGTATTTTCACATTAAAGTAATGTGGAAATTGTTGTACTTTACAGGAAAAACAAAGCCAGCATTTATTAGCAACAGTTGATTCAAGATTTAAATCAAAACTTTAGAGTTATGTTGTATTCATGTGGTCCTCAGGTGCTTGTTTTTCCTAGAAGAAAAGTTGTTTTCCCAACTTGTTTATGGTCATGTGCTTTTATCTCTTGGAAAGTCAGAATATTGACATCACCATATGTATGTAGTGGGACACGCATATCTGCTGGTAAATAGGTCACGTTACCTGAAACTTTATAAGAAGGTCCTTCCACTTCCAACGGTCTGCCGCTCGCCTCTGACATCAGTCTTGAGTTTTCAAGCTGTGCTCAGGAGTGGTGCGCGGCTCATCAGCCTGAGCCGCCCCAAACTCGGACAAATCACCCGTGGCAGGCCTAAAGCCTGGTGATTTGCACCTCGTATCACGTGTTAATGTGGTGAGTACTGGAGAAACAGATCACTGTAGCGGAGATCCTTTATTGTTTTCCGCACAAATTGTTTGTCTAGACCTCCATGGCATGGGGTGCGTGTACGAGGTTCACGTGTATCTCCTGACTCTGTGCAGTTAAGAGTACTGGTAAGCGCTCTTGTCACTTGGTAGTCTACATTTATTGGTTTCTTGCAAATATGTTTAGCCTACTCTTCACTGTTGATAGTGCGTGGCATCCAGGGTGAGGCCTTGTCTGTGCAGCCCCCCTCTTCAGCGTGCACGTGCACTTGTTTGGATTTGCAGTATGTATTTGTCTCCTTCGCTTCACTACGCATGATTCGGAGTGTTCCTTACATTAAGTTTATTTTTTAAATGATAGGAATTGAACTGCCAAGCGAGCCTCCCCTTTTGATGGGAGACTTTTGATACTTTCTGGATATATCCCTCTTTTGATAGCTTTTGGATGACTCCTACTAGAGATACCTCTTTTGGAGAGCCCTTTTTGGACATTCTTTCTGGGACAATTCTGCTCCTAACCCCAAACAGACTGGGTTACTGTTAATTACATTAATAAAATTCAAGTAACTTTATCCCTATCTTTTGCCCACTCAGGTCTACGTACCTGTGTGACCTTATAGCACGGGACTGAATTTGAATCAGGTTCCCTGGGCATTAACCAGGGTGGAGTTGTTACACAACCAATTAGAGTGAACATTGTGGGTTAGTTATTCCCTCTGTACCCCTACGGCTGCCACATGTAGGCCAACAAAGTTATTGGTCAGTAATGTTATTAATTAGCGTTTATCATAGCTAACTAGTCACATTTAACGTCATTCTCTCACAACTAAAAGGCTGAATGTTAATACTTTTGCAAATATAGCTTTAACCAGAGAGCTTGGACATTGGGTAAAATAAATTAACGCCAATGATTATCATTTCTAACGCAATCCTGTTACTTCTATGCGAGTGACAGTTTATAGTAAACTCATATTATTACCAAAGAGCTCATGTATAAAACTCAAATTAATAACTCAGCTACTTTTCTGCTCTGTCCATGAAGCAGGTGATGTCCAGTGGAGAAGTCGGGCAGCAGGTTTTGACCCAAGAGCGTTAGTTTCGATGTGTGCAGGCATGCATTTTTTAATTCAGAAAAAAATGTTCCCGAGTTTCCAAGGACCACATGAATGCACCATTAAACCCATTAGTATGGAAGCTTGTGTGAGCAGTTTTAAAAATTGAAATGCCTTTGAATTTGTGCCTCTGCATTTGTCAGCTCTCACAAAAATGACAGATTTTTTTGTTTGAGTCACTGAAATTTTAGTATGTCATTTTCATTGTGTTTTTCAAGTGATCAAAATTTCAGAATAAAAAAAATGTGCCTTTTAAAAATGTTATGCATATATTTTTGAGACCTCAAATTTGATTTGCCAAATTCAAAGTCTAAAATACACTGTCCAAAAACGTACATGAAAAAGTCGTGTCATTTGCTTAATTTGTGCTGGAAGCAAACAAAGTTTTAGATAAGTAGAAAACACTACTTTTGCTTTGTGTGCCAAATATTTTGATTTTTGCATAACCTCATAAGTCTATCATGGAAGCAAACAGCACTGCAGTCAGGGGCAGCTGCTAGTGATGGGCAGTCTGGATTAGTTCAAAGATTTGGCTCTTTTGGCTGGGCTCCTTTAAAAGAAGGCTCCCAAATGACTCTTCATTCTCTTGCTCTGACACTGCTACAGCTTGCGCCATGTCAAACTTCATCTTCTGGATCATTTCTTTTGCACATTTGGTTAGAATGGACAATTTTAGGTCTGGGACAATTATCGTGTTAAGGCAGTGCGTCAATTTATTGATTTAATCACGTTAATTTCAATTTCCGCATCGATTAATTTTATCAGAACAAAAATATTACGATGACACTGACAGAGGCAGCAACGCGCCGCAGGTCTTCCACGAGCGTAGAAGAAGACACATTTCCGTTTCCTGTGGGAACCAACAGTGCAACAAGTGAACGAGCTAAAGCAACATGAGTGACCAAAAAGACACATTGCTAAATGGACAATTCTGCTTCAAATCGTCACCAGACAGAAATATAGACAAAACAAAAGTTATGTGCAGTCTATGCAAGGATGAGTTCAATTACCACTGGAGTAACAGTTCATAGTATTTACACTGTTGTGAACCACAACAATTGTTATTAATTGAAGAATTAAACTTATTTTTGTTAAAGTTCTAAAAGAGATTACACATGCTTTTTTAGGTAAGTTTTGTGTATTTGTTGGTTGTACCTTATTTAGGCAAACTTTGTCAATGAAGACCAGTCACAGGTTACAAAGATACAATTATTTATTTTATTTGCAGACATAAAATGCACACTTTGGCAACTTCGGAGAGCAGAGGGTCTAGCTGCTGCTTGGCAGTGTTCATTTAGGGTGATAGACCATGGGAGGACAAATGATGCACTTGTGGCATCCTTGAATACATTTAGAAAAGTAACCAATGTTTTCAGATTGTCCACATTAATCTGCGCAATCCAGTAGTGTGCGGTGACTTTTTCAAGCGGGCAAGCAGACAACTTGACTTCATTAAGTTTTATATGACAACATTTTGATTTAATTTAAATTTAATCAAAAATCACTTAACTGCAATCCCATCATTATTTGTGCAGCAAGCTGTTTCAAACTATCTCACACTATCCTATATAATTACTATTAGTAACGCTGTTTGTATACAAAATGATGTCATTACAACAATTTTTTTTCCACAAAGCTGGCCTTCTCTGTCGCCTTATCAAAGAATGTGCCCGCTGTTTTTGTTTTAACTTTAATTCATAAGCACTAAAACCAGGATGGATAGATGATGAGTGAGGTTCCAGCCTCACAGATGAGGGAGGTTCATCAGGACTCACACTGAGATCAACACCAGACTTGTGCACTGTTAATGCTGCTTCACTATAATTAAACCTCAGCAGAAGCCTTACACATCACACCACAAACCTCCTTAAAAACACCGCCTCACTGACTCTCACCTCTCTACTCAAGCTGCAAATCCAGTCCATGTTACTTTTTTGAAGAAGCGTCCTGTATTTCCTACAGCTGAGTTTGTCCAGAATAACCAGAGACCAGTTCATTCACAGTTCTGTAATATTCACATCCAGTCCCTGGTACGGGCCAGGGCTCCTCTCCACTCCTCCAGCTCCACTTCTTACGAACGTCTGACACTTAACGATGTACGTAAGGCTATCATTTATATGACACGCACTTTTATGCAGCAGCATGTTCTCATGAGGAACATGAACAGGGTTTAAGCTACAAACTATGACTTATCTGTAGAAACACTCTTAGACACTTTGGCTGTGGATACTTGTGGAAAGTTTTGTTGTCTAACACGGCGCATGCGCACTGTAATGGACAGGACTGTAAGCTGTAAAGTGCGCTGCTTTACTGTTTTAAAGTACACAGTGACTGGAAGCAGGTAATAGACTGATTCTCTGTGGAAGTGAACGGCAAAATGAAATGTTTGGAGAGATAGCGATTTAATTTCGTTATAATTTTAATCCGTGTGTTTTTTAGATTTGGTTGGTCAAGCACTGCTTGCCTTGCTTGCCCTCACAGCACGCCCGTGGCGCAATCCCATCGTACTGGCCATCAGTAATGTTGAGATTGCGTCATACTGTGACAGTAGGGAATCCAGCAAATTCAATGAAGCCTTCCCTTGAGACCACGTCAAAAGGACAAATATCTTTACAGCAAAAAGCCACACACTTCTCAGTGATGCCTTGCTTAACATGTTGAGGCAGTGGAGGTGTTGTATCAGTTTTGAAGGCTATTTTGCGTTGGCCAGGGAGAATGGCACACATATGTCGTCTTAAACCTGATGTGGCTGTTTTTCCAGCATACACCAGAATTTTGTTACAGGTTTTCCATCTAGCAAAATCCATCTGTCTGCCATCCGTGTCAACAACGATGCAGAAGCAGGACCAAATGTCAGACTTGCCTATTTTAGCTTGGATCTTGTATTTGCCATCTCTTATTTTGTTCTCAACCGAGGCTATTGTCTCCTCCCAGGTCTTACCACTCTCCATGCTCATGCAGTGCTGTCTGCTGCTCTATGTTAGTCTGCTCTGCTGTTGTAGTGCCACACAAACTCAGGACCCAAGCTTTTTTTGTCTGACCGCCCGCTCCCACCTGAGGCCATGTAAATACCGCCCAATCCTGCGAGATTTGTGGTGGGTCCCGCGGGATCTGTGGGAATTCCCGCCCGCTGCAGGTCTCTAGTCCGGAGCTCTCCCCTGAGCTCCCCTGTGACTATGTTAAAAGACAGTCAGCTGGTGATGTGTTTACACTGTGCGTCTAAATGTGTGTTGAATGCGCTCTACAACTTGTTTACACAGTGACCATTTCAGAGCTAAAACCACTCTTTTCATATCTTGTCGCGTCATGTTAACAGCCGCATACCCCACTCTGTCCACCTCCCTCTCCAGGGCTCTGTACCAGCGCTCGGACAAGCTCCTCTCCTGTAGCCTAAGCCGACCAAAAGGCTCCCAGTCCCGAGGTTGGTTGTTCACAGCTAAATCTGGGGTGGGCAGTTCACAGAATGAAGTTGCTTACCGTTCAGTTTGAAATAGTGGCTGCTGAGTGCACAAAAAGTGACGTGAAACAGTAAACAAGGGATGCAAGAGCAGGGAGTGCAGTGGTGACCAGATCCATGTCACCTATCTCTGGGGAACATGTGTGGAGCTGCGGGGCACATGCAGCTGCTCCTGACTGTAGTGTTGTTTGCTCCCATGATAAAATAATGAAGTTATGCAAAAATAAAAATAAATAACTAACCAAAAGATGTGTTTTCTCCTTATCTCAAACTTTCTCCCACAGATACTTTACTGGCTCAGTAGCTCCTGTGGGGCAGACGGTTAGAGCGTGTGCCAAAGATGTTAGATACTAAATTGCAAAAAAACATTTTAAAGACCTGTATTTTTATTGTTTTGCTTTTTAAAATCATAGAGAGCTAATAAAAATAAGTAAAAAACACAATTAATAACAAAAATACCTTGCTAAAAACATTTGTGTTTGCACATGTGCACATGAATGGCAACTAGTGCTTCTGGAACAAATAGGGGGAATGACAGCTGTTTAATGTGAAATTTTGGTGAGTGTATTTTAGACTTTGAATTTGGCCAATTGAATTTGAATGCTCAAAATATACACTATAATATCACATTTTTAAAAGACAATTTTTTAATTATGAATTTTTCAAAAATACAATGAAAATGACATACTGATATTTCAGTGACTCAAATTTGGTTGGGTCTGAACCACTGGCATTTAGGACCAACACAAATCAGCAAGAGCCCGGCATTATAGAGACAAGGATGATTACTTGGTGATTGCAGTTCATTTGATCACTGTCTGTTGCTTTTTCATTGCCTGTTGCTTTTTATTCACATCTGTCCCTTTAATTGGTGTAGTTGCGGTTGTTTCTGGCTGAGAACTGAAACATATTTTCTTCTTTGACCAGCCTGACCAACGAAATATCAGAGACTCCTGAACCCGGACCAGGCTGTGAGTCCTATAAGAGTGATTGGTCGATGGGTGAACCAGCGAATTTACCAGCAGAACCGTAAGCAACAAAACACTAAATGCAATCTATCGTTTTCGCTAATCTTTGATACTGGGTTTTAGCTTTAGAAAGTAAAAGTTAAAGCATGTTAACATACAGTGTCTATAGCAATTTTCAGTCATCCTGGTTTTCACAAGTTAAAAAAGGGTTAAAAAGAAGTCCTTTGGTTTGTTGAGTTAGAGGTGTTTGGTCATTTCAACTTTGTGTTGGCTATTGAGGGTATACACATGTAGTGCCCTTCACTAAAATTGGCACGCTTGGTAAATATGAGCAAAGAGGACTCTTAAGAAATTGTCCTTGTTGTCTTAACATTTTTAACATTTTTTTTTAAAATATTTAATTGTAAATGCATCACAGTTTTATTTTATTTTTTAAAATATGAATTCAAATGAGCAAAACATTGAAAACATTTGAAGTATTTTCTAAGTGATTTATTTATTTATTTATTTTTAGCAAACCTGGGTGACTAAAAACAGGAAATATTCCAACAATGACTTTCTGTCTCACTGGAGTATAAATATGAGGTCGCACAAAGGCTGAATTTATTTCAGCACAATGCAGAAAACCAAAGAAAACTGTTATAAGTTGCAGCAAAAGCTTTTTGCGCTTCACAAAATTGGAACTGCCTATAAAAAAATAGTAAACTCACTGAAAATTTCAATTTCCTTCAGGGCAATTTTATTGCCCCTTCACGGCAATAATTTAGAATTTTGATTGATTATTACAATTTTAATTGATTATTATAATTTTAATTGTAATGCCTCAGTCTGGAAAAGGAACGTGTGTCTGGCTTGTCCCAATGTACTGTCAGGGGGATGGTTCCAGTGGCCTGATCGCTGCTGGAGAACTGCAGGGTTTGTTTGGTCTTGGGGTCTAAACAACTCCAAAAGTACACTGCTCAAAAAAAATAAAGGGAACACTAAAATAACACATCCTAGATCTGAATGAATGAAATATTCTTATTAAATACTTTGTAAGCACAACCCCCACCTGTGGACATCGGGCCCCCATAGCACCCTCATGGAGTCTGTTACTGACCGTTTGAGCAGACACATGCACATTTGTGGCCTGCTGGAGGTCATTTTGCAGGGCTCTGGCAGTGCTCCTCCTGTTCCTCCTCGCACAAAGGAGGAGGTAGCAGTCCTGCTGCTGGGTCTCCACGTCTCCTGATGTACTGGCCTGTCTCCTGGTAGCGCCTCCATGCTCTGGACACTACGCTGACAGACACAGCAAACCTTCTTGCCACAGCTCACACTGATGTGCCGTCCTGGATGAGGTGCACTACCTGAGCCATTTGTGTGGGTTGTAGACTCCGTCTCATGCTACCACTAGAGTGAAAGCACTGCCAGCATTCAAAAGTGACCAAAACATCAGCCAGAAAGCATAGGAACTGAGAAGTGGTCTGTGGTCACCTCCTGCAGAACCACTCCTTTATTGGGGGTGTCTTGCTAATTGCCTATAATTTCCACCTGTTGTCTGTTCCATTTGCACAACAGCAGTGAAACTGATGTCAATCAGTGTTGCTTCCTAAGTGGACAGTTTGATTTCACAGAAGTGTGATTGACTTGGAGTTACATTGTGTTGTTTAAATGTTCCCTTTATTTTTCTGAGCAGTCTATAATGCAAAGTTACAGATATCACCACTAATTGAAAGCCTCTACTTTTATCCTGCAACAAACTCAAGAATCTTCAGTTATCCAGACACTATTCTTTATATGGGCTTGTGTTCTAAAGTCAGATGAAACAAAAACAGAACTTTTTGGCAAAAAACACTTGAGGTGGGTTTGGCACTCATAGAGAGAAGCCATATGGAAAATTACAGTATTCCATGGCCACAATCAAATATAGTGGTGTGTTTTGAATGTTTTGGGACTGTTTTTCTGCCAGGGGGAGCTGGGCATCTTGTAAAGGTACATTCACACCAAACGCGAATTAAGCATCTGGCGCAAGTGAATTACATTTTAAGCCTATACAACAAACCTTGAGAGGCGCAATCAATATGTGTACAAGCAGATTATTTTAATTTGTGACATGCTCCTCGACCTGTCCCAGCTCCTCTATGGTACTGCTCTGGTCCTGTACTCTCACCTGTCCCAGCTCATCTGTGGTAGTGCTGCAACATGTGCCAAGTGTGGTTTCTTATTTTTTAAATAATAATCATGAGTCAACCTCTAGTAGTTGTTTGTTATTTCTGTATGTCATAAGCAGTGTAGGCTGCCAAGCGGTCTCTGAGGCTTTTAGGTTACATAAAACCATCGCCCAAGCATTTTCCAAAAGACATACAGACTGTATTTCAATTAGGCAGTCATCATCTGGACTACAAAATTGGTCCCACTTTTAAAAGTGCTTGTGGCCTCCAATTGGATGGCCTCTACCATCTGCTGAGGTAAGTATACAATCCTCCCCCCCATCACATTACAAACAATTGTTTTATAATAATATTTACTTATATACATCCACCAATCAGACACAATAAAAGCCCACAAGCCTAAAATCCTCTCATTTTTATCCATTTGGGTGCATTCCCACCCAGAACTAATAAAACCAGCACAAATCCCTGGGAAGTGCTTTTAGCCAGGCACCACCAGGAAGACAACACCAATGCACCGCAGGAGGAGACTGGACAAACCGGTAAGTTTTCCAATGTTCTCTTGTACAATACTTTAGACCCATCACCTGCCTTAAAGTAACAAATAACACAATACAATATTTATACAGTCAAATTTTACAGTGTGTGTCTTTACAGGGCTGCCGACGCCAAATGGCCCAGTGTCTCACGGGGCTTCTATGTTGCTGCCAACCGTGTGAACCACCAACAACCCCCCACCGACTATGAAGACCATTCTAATACGTTACCTTGCTTTTTTTTTACAAATACATTTCATATATAATAAAAGTGTCCATTAGTATATCTTGTGTCATGCGTATTATTTACATTGTATTTTAAGCACCCACTCAGATGGGGTGACAGTGCTTCTGCTGTCACAAGCAGTAAAGTTTCTGTGTTTGAATCTTCAGTTTCTTTTCCATCCTTGTATTTGTAGACGTAACTGTTCAGAGGCTATGGACAAAGGAAAAAAAAAAGATTTTTATTTAACTAAATGAAACCGACCTGTCTGTCCTTTACACAACAATACTTATTTGTAATAATAACTCAGCAACTCACTTTGTTGCTGACTGTAGAGACTCTGGTCAGTGAGGTGTGATTAGCTCAGTTAAGTAAGCTGGAAAACAAAAATGAACAGATGAAACACATGCATCCACAATTTATTATTGTACTGTATATCCAAATAGCTTGTAGTGGGATATGTTAAGTACTCATCATAACAGTATATCCATTGGTCTGTGCTGTCTATGCCCAAGGACTGCACTATTTTGTTAACACACCACAGGTTTATTTTACATACTATTAAGTAACAGCAAGAAAACTCATCCTGCTAGTGATATAATTTGATGAAGTGATTTTTATAGTTGTCATATCTTGGCAGTTGATGGGGCTGTTGGTTCTAGCCCTTCTGTATGCCTTCCTGTGGGACAGATCACCGCAGAGGCAGCTAACGTTAGCTAAGCTCAAACTACGTAAGTTACTAAACTTTAACCCTGTCTGCATTACGTTCATTGCAGATCCTGTGTCAGAGGTTTGTGGTCTTATTGACTATTTCACAACATATATATGATTTTAATGATTAAATTTATAATATTTTTATGTTTAATGCTTTTACCAGGCTCCTACTCATCTGACTTTGCTGAATGTATATATATGAATGAATAAATGAAGACGCCACAGAGGCAGGGCTAGCTGAAAAGTGACCAATCTTATGGTCTGTGCTTCTTGGTGGGTCTAGCACCCAAACTGCCAATAGTTTCACAGGAGCAATCAGAATGTTTTGACACACGAGCAAAAATATTTCATACACAAGAAGACTGTCATATCGAGGGCGCAGAGGATAATGTCATGCATGTGTCGTCACTGAATTTGTGCGCTTGGAGAGTGTAATACACGTGCATCCTGGGAATTACATCCAGTAGAAAATTGAGGGTTAAAATAGGGAGGAGAGGCTGTAAATAAACTAAAGACATGGTCATTTTGATACGACTGATCTCCAAATTACACAAACTGTGGTGCTATAAAAAATAGTGATTGCTCCTTGTGGATTTTTCTTTCTTTAATTTGAACAGTTGCTGTATTTTCAATCTGATGTAGAAACTTAGTATTTTTTTCTTTGACCAGCCTGACCGATCTGCCCTTGATACCAGAATCTGCTAAACCTGGTCCCAGCTGTGAGTCCTACAAGAGTAACTGGTCGATGGGTGAACCAGCGAATTTACCAAGAGAACCGTAAGCAATCTAATTACCCACTAATGGCAATATTTATCGGAAAGTGAGAAACGCTGTTGTACAACTGATTATAAATACAGCCAAAGGACATTCTAAATCCAGTCAAATCAAAGCAAATATGGAAGCCTATATTACCTTTGTGTCTAGTTATGGCTATGTCCATCCACTGGATCTTTGCTATTTCCATACAGAAAGCAATATTGATTTAATTTTTTTAAATGATTTTCTACCGTTCAGCATAAATTTCCTACAGCACCAGTTCTCCAGGCGATAGAACTTCTGTTCAGGTTCCCTTATTGTGGTAGAAAACGTAGTCCATGGTCAGATGTTGATGATCGGGCCTGGGAGGTCTGCTTTCCACTCATTATTTTAATATATGGGGTAATATATCAATATTATATATTATTGTATATAATATTGGGCATATTGGTCTCTTGATCCTAAAGGTTTTTATTTAGTATTTTCTTACTTATTTCCATTTTCATCTTGTTTTATCAACTTTTTTTGAGTATGTAACAAGAGCCAGAATTCCACAACAAATATAATCTGAGAGGACCAAATGAAATTTCCATGTGACGAGATTTGGCACACGGACCACAGTTTGGAAAACACATGGTGCTTACCATCATTAAGAGTGAGGCTTCTCAGCCTAAGAGATGAGACTTATTAGGTGCACGCTGGTTCAGTTAACTCGTAGCAAACTCTCTCTTTCTCTCACGCTACTGCAAATAAGCGAAAGACTGTCTTTTGTTAAAAGGGGTTTACCTGACCTTGTGGTGAAAGTCTGAAATACATGCACACCTCTATTGTGTGTAAGCCTGTGAGATGAGCATTGCTGCCTGCTGCTGACATGTGACATGGCACAGCTCAGACACAAGTGAATCAGGAGCTGAATCAAACTCATAACTTCATCCACCAATCCAGCTGTAGGATCTGGACTGGCACCCATTTGTGCATCCTAAGTTAATGGTCCTCAGTGATGCTGCCTTGGAGTACAACAAACTGTTTTTGTTGTTGTTGTTTTTTTACAGGACACCAAATCCAGGATCAAATGTTCCCAATGACGAGCGACAGAAACAGCTGAACTCTACATTTAAGGTCTGTCATGTACAATGATTGTGCTTTATTGAAAAATGCTCTAATGTAACTTGAACTTGTTCTTGTATCTTTTCAGGCTGTAAGAAGGGAAATTTTCCCTTTTGTAACGCGTGAGTTGAAAAGATTCCAAAGCATTCTGAGCACAGAATGTTTAGAGAATGTGAAATATGAGAATGAAGAGCAGAGGAACAGCAGTGATCTGTTTCTAAAGATTATTCAAAACGTGCTAAAGACAATGAAGCAGGACGAGCTGGCTGACCGTTTGCAAAAACGTAGGAAGATTTTATATCTAATATTATTTAAATATTAAAATTTTATATCTGGACCTGAGTGAATCCAGAGATATTCTGAAACACTGCTGTCTTTATTGTTGTTTAGAAAGTAATTTAGGGATTTTCCAGCATAAACTGAAGTCTAACCTGCAGCAGAAGTGTCAGTGTGTGTTTGAGGGCATCGTTAAAGCAGGAAACCCCACCCTTCTGAACCAGATCTACACAGAGCTCTACATCACAGAGGGAGGGCCTTCAGAGGTCAACCAGGAACATGAGGTCAGACAGATCGAAACAGCCTCCAGGAAACCAGGCAGACCAGAGACAGCCATCACATGTGAAGACATCTTTAAAGGCCCAGCTGACACACATGGACCAATCAGAACAGTGCTGACAAAGGGAGTGGCTGGCATCGGGAAAACAGTGCTCACTCAGAAGTTCAGTCTGGACTGGGCTGAAGGCAAAGCCAACCAGGACATACAGCTGCTGTTCCCGTTCACTTTCAGAGCACTCAATGTGCTGAAAGAGAGAAGCTTCAGCTTGGTGCAACTTGTTCATCACTTCTTTAGTGAAACAGAAGCAGAACTCTGCAGCTTTGAAGACCACCAGGTGGTCTTCATCTTTGACGGTCTGGACGAGTGCAGACTTCCTCTGGACTTCACCAAAACCAAGGCCCTGACTGACACCACAGAGTCCAGCTCAGTGGATGTGCTGCTGGTAAACCTCATCAGGGGGACCCTGCTTCCCTCCGCTCGCCTCTGGATAACCACACGACCCGCGGCGGCCAATCAGATCCCTGCTGAGTGTGTTTCTGTGGTGACAGAGGTCAGAGGGTTCACCGACCCACAGAAGGAGCAGTACTTCAGGAACAGGTTCTTGAAGAAGAAACAGGCTGCCAGAATCATCTTCCATGTTAGGACGTCCCGAAGCCTCCACATCATGTGTTTCATGCCAGTCTTCTGCTGGATCACTGCCACAGTCCTGGAGCATGTGTTGAAAACCAGAGAGAGAGTAGAGCTGCCCATGACCCTGATTCAGATGTACATCCACTTCCTGGTGGTTCAGGCCAAAGTCAAGAACATCAAGTATGAAGGAGGATCTGAGACAGACCCACACTGGAGTCCAGAGACCAGGAAGATGGTGGAGTCTCTGGGAAATCTGGCCTTTGAGCAGCTGCAGAAAGGAAACCTGATCTTCTACGAGTCAGACCTGAGCGAGTGTGGCCTGGAGCCCACAGCAGCCTCGGTGTACTCTGGAGTGTTCACACAGGTCTTTAGAGAGGAGCCAGGCCTGTACCAGGACAAGGTCTACTGCTTCATCCATCTGAGTGTCCAGGAGTTTCTGGCTGCTTTTCACGTCCATCAGACTTTTGTCAAGACTGGGATCAACCTGCTTCTAGATAAACAACAAACATCCTTCTTCAACAGACTATTTAAAAGCAAACCTGACCTACTGCATCTTCACCAGACAGCTGTGAACCAGGCCTTACAGAGTCCAAATGGACACCTGGACTTGTTCCTCCGCTTCCTCCTGGGTCTGTCACTGCCGACCAATCAGAGCCTTCTACAAGGTCTGCTGACACAGACAGGAAGTAGCTCCCAGACCAATCAGAAAACAGCTGAGTACATCAAGAAAATAAGTGAGAAGCAGTCCACAGAAAGAAGTATCAACTTGTTTTATTGTCTGTCTGAACTGAATGACAGTTCCTTAATAGATTATATCCAACAGTACATACACTCAGCAAATCAGGTTGAGGGTAAACTTTCTCCTGCTCAGTGGTCAGCTCTGGCCTTCATCTTACTGTCATCAGGAGAAGATCTGGATGTGTTTGAGCTGAAGAAATACTCTGCTTCAGAGGAGGCTCTCCTGAAGCTGCTGCCAGTGGTCAAAGCCTCCAACAAGGCTGTGTAAGTTTTGCCTAATTTCATTGCATTTTCTTTTTCTACAAATAAAATGACTCCTCTCTCTCCAGACTGAGCAGCTGTAACCTGTCAGAGAGAAGCTGTGAAGCACTGTCCTCAGTCCTCAGCTCCCAGGACTCGAACCTGAAATGGCTAGAGCTGAGTGACAATAACTTGACGGACCCAGGGGTGAAGAAGTTGTGTGAAGGGCTGAAAAGTCCTCATTGTGTATTAGAACGTCTAAAGTGAGGGCACATGTGATTTTCTATAATTAATTCTACACTGATGGAGTATGGTGGAGTATTTCACTATTAATGTGCTTGAATCTTACCCTAGACTGATTGACTGTAACCTGTCAGAGAAAAGCTGTGAAGCTTTGTCCTCAGTCCTCAGCTCCCAGTCTTGTAATCTCAAAGAACTGGACTTAAGTATGAACAGATTGAAGGATTCAGGGTTAAAGATACTGTCTGCTGGACTGAGTACTCATCACTGTAAACTGGAACAGCTCAGGTCTTTCATTTGCTTTTAAAACATTGTGATAATAATATTCTCCCTATGTACAGTATTACATTTTTTTTTAAATGTTTTAGTCTGTCCAAGTGTCTGATCTCAGAGGAAGGCTGTGCTTCTCTGGCCTCAGCTCTGGAGTTCAACCCCTCCCATCTGAAAAAATTGGACCTGGGCTACAACCATCCAGGAAATTCTGGGATGAATCGCCTCTCTGCTCTAAAGAAAAAACACGGCTGCAAACTAAACACCATCAGGTGCAAACACACTTCCAACCACCAACATTAATTCAATGGTACATACTCTTGTGGTAATTGGTTTAATGTCATTTTTTGTTGTAGACTGAAGCCTTTTGGTGTCCAATGGCTCAGCCCACAGGCAAAGTGTAAGAGTAATTTTTGTTTTTACAAAAACAGAAACTATATTATCAATATCTTTTTGTTGCCAAGCAATTCTTTCATGCTTCTCACTTCCTTACTTTAAGAGTGCAGAAACCTATGCATTCACACTAGTGCTGGTATATTTTCTTTCTGAGCTTATGAGACTGTTCATTTCCCCCTTTCCTTTTTTCTCACTTAGATACTCTTTTGGATGTGCTTCGCTGGCATACAAACTGGCTCTTAGTTCTCTTTGAGGCTGTGATATAATGCATCATAGCCTAGTTTTGTCCATGAGTAGGCAACTGTAAATTCTTTTAATTCTAATCGCAGATTTTGCTTTTACAGATTTCCGTGAACTCACTCTGGATCAAAACACAGCACACATTCATCTTACACTATCAGAAAACAAAATGAGTGTGACGTATGAGAGGAAGGAGCAGTCATATGAACACAATAAAAACAGATTCAGCTACTGGCGTCAGCTGTTGTGTTCGACTGGTCTGACTGGTCGCTGTTACTGGGAAGTCGAGTGGAGTGGACATGTTTCTATAGCAGTTTCATACAAAAATATCAAAAGGCGAGGAGAGAGTAATGAATCTCTGTTTGGAAGAAATCCCAAGTCCTGGAGTTTGAGCTGCTGTTTAGAGCACTATTGTGTTTGTCATAACAACAAACAGGAGCGGCTCACTCAGTCCCCATCCTCTTCTTCTGGGACAGTAGCAGTGTATGTGGACTGTCCTGCTGGCTCTCTGTCCTTCTACACAGTCTCCTCTGACCGACTGATCCACCTCCACACCTTCAACTCCACATTCACTCACACTCTCATCCCTGGGTTTGCACTTCACGCTAAGAAGTCTAAAGTGACCCTGTGTGATCTGACAGCTGAGAGCTCTCTAAAACAGCCAGACAGTAGATAATTCAGGGCAGTTTTAGAGTTAGTAATGTAGGGAGGCTGTGTTGCTAATGAGGGTTATATACCGCTGTGCTCATTAAAATCATTTTATACTGTGAAATCATATCAACGCTAGTTTACATTTAGGTGCTGGGACCTTGCTTAGGTCTCCCGAAATGAGAAAGCTACATGATAAGCCACTTTGAGCTGCACCCACTTGTCTTTTAAGTTTGGTATAAAAAAAGAAGAGAAAAAAAAGAAGAG
The DNA here is from genome assembly GCA_020698575.1 of Bostrychus sinensis. Taxonomy (NCBI): domain Eukaryota; kingdom Metazoa; phylum Chordata; class Actinopteri; order Gobiiformes; family Eleotridae; genus Bostrychus; species Bostrychus sinensis. Next base: position 37,671,827 of record CM036243.1, on the reverse strand, counting down.
AAGTATGGCCATGTTTTATTACATAATTTTACATAAAGCTTGAGACATTTGCACCAATCTCAAGTTATCTGAATTTTTATTAAGATCATCCGATCTATTTTACTGGATTCCCCTGCAATACTAGCATAAAGGCTCAAACTGCAGAAAGGACAGATGTTTTTTTCAGTAATGTTTCTATAGTTTACATCCATCAGTTCTATGAGCTTAACTTGGACCTGATTCTTAAAACTAGTGTAGTTAACCTTTCATTAGAGTGACAAATAAATGTGATATATCCTTTACTTTACATTAACATATGTGTTGTTTGTTGTCAGTGTCTTAGTCTTTATAGAGCTTGTGAGCTGCCATTATTTTTAGTGTGCAGCTTCAAAGTTTTGGTTGTGTTGTGTTTTGTTGACCAACTTTAACATGAAGAATAAAGACATTTTAATTATTCAGAGTAAGCTTTCTTGGGTTCTCTTTTCCCTTCCATTCTTGTCCTCTCTTTTCCCGATAACACCTTTTTTAGTTTTTGACATAAGCTAAATGCATAATTTAACACACTATTCTAAAGAGCCAAGTGAACTACATGTAGGCAAAAAAGTTAAATCTGATTCGAAACACCCCCTTCCACCCCACCCAACCCAACCCCAAAAAGTGCGCAAAGAAACCATGAAAAAAACCTGCAAAGACCTTTCTTGGGATTCCCAGCCAAAAGGAAGTCTAGAGAATTGGCAAGGTACAATAATTCAGGCTTTCAAAGGAGCATTGAGCAGCACTGAACGAAGAAAGAAAATGTAGAAAAGCTGTTTAAGAACATAAAGAAGGCAAGAATCAGTATCATCAATTGTAAAGACTGGAAATGGTTCAGAAGAGCACCTGCAGAGAAATGGTTTGCATTAGACAGAACATACAGAAGATTCTTCATAGTTTTTACGGGACGTCACTGAAGGGCAGAGCACAGAGCCTGGAGGGCAAGAACTACACTTTAACTGTTGGAGGGGATTATCATCATCGGCGCCACCACAGTATGAACAAAATATTGAGAAATATAAGAGCGAACAGAAGATTTATGCCATTAAACTTGTCTCAGTCTAGCAAACATTACTGTTAAAGCCACAACAGAAAACATGTCTGATGATAGGACAGTAAGACTGTGTTGATAATAAGAATAAGACATGATGGTCATGAGAAAATCATACTCTGACTGAGGTTAACGGTCCATGTTATTTTTCATTCATGAATCACAAAAATGACGGCTGTGTGAAGTTATAACGATAACAGAAACTCACTCCTAGCATCAGGATCATGACATAACATTACTCCCAGAATACTGCATTTACAGTATCAGGCATAGCTTTACTTACATAACATAACACAAAGGTTTAGTCTAAGAAGGAATATGGATTTTTTTTTTTTTTTTTTATAGATGTGGCTCTGCTATTAACCCATAACAAAGCGTACAGCAGGATACTGATTAACAGTGTTTAGGTCTTTCCTTCGTCGCCTGTTGGTTCTGCTGAAGTCCTCGTTGTTGTTCAGTCCTCTGTGGGATTTTTGTCTTTGTCCTGTTTCCATTTTAACAACAGTAAAGTCCCTCTGGCGACCCACGTAACTACCACATTCAAACAAACCCACTTTTTCTACAAGTTTTTGTACACCTGGCTTCTGCTGCTGTCCCTGTTCACAAATAAGTAAAGAGCTGCTCAGAATATGTCATATTCTGGTGTTTTATGGCAAAAAACGGCAAACCACCATGTTTGTTTGGGTCAGTGGTGTGCTGCTTACGTCTAGCTCATCTTTTCTCTGACTTGTTACTCTGTCTAGGATTTTCTGGCCATAAAAACAAAATTGAAGCAAAGGGATACGAGACTAAGTTTTTTAGAATAGGAAAAGAGCATGTCTGGCCAGCCAGGCTAACAACCTGATGCATCAGCAATTTAAGCACTGAAATTATCCGAACGAATCCAGTGACAGTGAATGGGCTTTAGAAAGATGTACAAGCACTTCCTGGTTTCATGTGTCTACGTAGAGCTGTGAGACTGAGCGTTTTCAGCTCTGGAGAAGGGCAACGCCTCAGCATACAGGATTACTCAAACATGCGTAAATTAGTATGTTTTTAACATGGAAAAAAAGAACAAAGAAGTTGATTTTGAATAATAGGGAACAAACCTTTCTAGCCAACACTTAGTCATGCAAACTTTTATGACTAAAATTCACGTCCTAAAAGCTTATGTGACTAAGCTCCCAATGACAAACAGCAAGTTTTGAGACATTTTAGAAGAAAAAAGAAACACTACTTTTTCTCTTTAGGGAAAAAAAAAAGTTATCTTGTACCAAAGTGCGAGCGCTGCTGTTCCTCGTCTGTTTGCTGTAGCGGTTCTTCACAGAGCTCCTGCTGATTTACCTTCATTTGTTTGTTTTGTGAAACCCACCCTGCAGAAAAAGTAACACGTCTGTTAACATCTGACAACCTGCTGGAGATGCTTCAGTCTACAAACATTAGTGAGATACGTACGTAACTGTGATATCAAAATCAGCAGAGTATTAGAGGCAAACAGTGTTTTTAAACTGAATGACAGAAAAACAAAATGGGGAATAGCATAAAAACAAAAGATGAGACAGGAGTTCACAGACTGCAAAAAATCTATATCAGCATTAGTTAAAATGTCTTGAATTCAGAATATTAATCTTGATTTGAGTATTTTCTTATTAGATTGGATTTTACTTATTAGGTTAGAGGATTTGACTTGTTTCAGGTTATTTCTGTCTTCTTTTAAGCCATATTTACTTATTTTAAGCAAAATTATCTGCCAGCAGTGTAATTTTCTTATCCCACCTCTAGTAAAAAATCACTCAAATCAAGATTAATAATCTGAACTCAAGTCATTTTAACTAATACCGATAATGACTTTTTGCAGTGTATAATGTGAACATAATGGTGATTTTACAGATAAGTGTTGGGACATAAGACAAGGAGCTTATAACTGGGACTGTCCTCATTAAACAGGGACATCTGGCTTTTCAGGTTTCTCTCTTCCTTCCTCACTCGGCGCTGCTTTTTACTGCAGCTGTGGGACGCAGGGTGAGACTCCGTCCTGTGTCAGGAGGAGGGCGAGAGAGAGGAGACCTCGGTCACTTAAGAGCGCTTATTTATTTATTTTTATTTTTCAACTCGCAGTTTGTTCATTGGTGGCCATAAAATTTACCAGAGCACATTAGTTGAAGATATTTTTTTTTTTTTTTTCTCTTACTCATTGAGCCAAGCCCTGGATGTTTACACTTTCTGGCTCCACCCCTGTTTTCCCAGCAATATTAATCTGTCCCCATTTTTGTGCAGCTAAAGTGAGGAGTGAATAAATACAAAGAATAGTACAGCGTTGAGAGTTATTTCAAACACTTTTGATCCACGCCCTTTGGTTTGTACAGACAGTAGAAAGTAGGTCATGTGATCAGAGACAGAAGTCACCTGTCCAGCTCCTCTGCTGTCGTTTCACTGTGAAACCGTCCCACCTGGCCTCCATCCAACCTGCTCTGACACAAGGAAATAAACGCAGAAAACATTTCTTTCAGCCTTTGTTGGATTTAATCTCAGAGCCTCTCGGACTCGTTCCACGATTTAAATGCACTCAGGTATTTCTGTTACTTTTATTACAAATTTGCTCATTGATTACTTCAGCTGTATTTTATTGTGAAAATACTCATTGTAACTAACTGGATTAATTGTTTTTTTAGTAGAAGCCAGAAAGAAGTCACTGTGACTTGAAAACTTCCCTGTGCAATGGCTAAACCTAAAAAGAAAAATAAGGTAAGATAAAATATAAATGTTAGTATTTTTAAGTCATGTTGAGCTACCATTACTTTAAAAACATATCTTTGTGCTTAATTTGATTGTTCAAGGCCTAATTCTGACAAATGTTTGCAATTTGGGTTGTTCATGTAAAATGTGTGGTGCATAAAGAACTTCAATTTGTCTCCAAATGAAAGATGATAAAATGATTATTGATTTAAATGTGAAATGCTTAATTTCATATTTTTCTGTAAATATCTGGTGTGTGTTTTGCGATGAACGCTGGCTTTACTCCAGATGTGTGGCTGCTGTGTCACAGCAGCTGTGCATCTCATTTCTTTATAACTGAGGAGAGAGTTTGGAACAATATAAAATGCAATACAGAAATTATTTTCTCTCCTTTGCCTTTTATCTGTATACAGTCCTTCTGTCTTTAGGGTAAAAAAAAAAAAACTGCCTCCACTAAACATATTTTCAGTAAACATATAAATAAATTGTGATTCAAAAAATCTACCTGAAATAAATAGGTTTTCACTGATAAATGTTCCACTATATTTTTAAAGGGTTTCTGGGTAATTGACAACACACTCCAAGTTTGGAGAAGCAGACAGGAGCAGGGCACAGACTTTGTGTTGTCTGAGGCAAAACACAAAATTAGAAAATCTAACAAGGCTTCCCAAACTGTTTTGGCTTTTGTCAGGTTATGTATACAGTACAAAGCCAATGAGAGACACAGTTTCTCATTGGCTTTGTTTGGTCAGTATTTAAGCATGCACTGTAAAAAATATCTGTAGAGTTCATGGTAAAAATCTATAAAATCTCAACAGTAAAAGACTGTAATTGATATATCAGTAAAATACAGTTTTGGTTACGGTAATTAACTGTAATATTAAAAATAAGGCAAGATTGTATTTTTTAGTTTTATTTTTTGCAATTTATACAGTATAGCACTGTTAAAATAATAGAGTCCTGTGTTTATTACAGTTTAACACCTTTTTAAAAGGTAACTAAATTTTACAGTAAATGTTGTTTAAAACATTAAAAACTGTTTTTAATCTATTTTTTGAAAGATAATAACTTTAAATTTTACAGTAAATAATAAAAACTTGAGTCAAAAACTGTAAAAACAACATTTGTAATAATATTATACTGTAAAATGAAATAAAGGCCTCTTGCAGTTTTTACGGTAGAATTCTGGCAACCACAGCTGCCAATTTTTTACCATAAAATTTACAGTTTTTTTTTACAGTGTGAGCCCTGACACACACCTTGAGTGGATCAAAACATGTTGGCTTTTTAATGATTTGGCCATTAAAATAAAGGCATTTTAAAGTATACTTCCTTGTGCTGTTAATTATTTTTTGGAGTGCCTGGGTCTCCAGTTTTGTTTTGCAGTAACTGTCCCACGATCCCAAGAGCACCCTCTGTTGTCTTTGTTTGAACACCAAGAGCAACCAGTTACTTTTGTCTTTTTCACATATATGCAGTACTGTTGGAAATACTTTACTCTCTGAAGTAATGTTCCGAAAAACATGGCTAAGTATTGGCAATGTATGCATTCAGGCAACCAGGCAAAAGTAGTTGATGGATCCCATCACATGAAAACTGAACTCAAAGACAGTTGTTGGGTTAGTTCTATACAGACATTTATCCCAGTGTACTTTGTTATTTTAGGATTTTTAGACGTTTAAAATTAGCTCTGATTTTGTTGGGTGTGGGCGATGATGTTTTTAATCTGAGAATGTTTCAGAACGTTGGGACTCAATGATGTAATTATCTTTTTGTTGGTGTCTGAACAGAGCAAAAAACAGGTTAAGCGTGTTGCTAATTAACCTGAAGGCTGGCAGATTGTTTCCTGCTCAACCCAGTACATACCACAGTATTACTGTGACCTTAAGTAACACACTTCATTCATTGCCTACTCCAGTCACAGTGTGTGCAATCAAAAAAAGCATCCAGTGTAAAAACTTATCACATCATTTCTGTGGAGCAAAGTTTTATAAAATTTTTGGGTATCAACTGGAAACATCTGTCAAATGTCTGAAATCTGTTTATTGATCTTTTGTTGTAATAGCAGATTAAGTATTTTATTTTTAAAGCAATATAGAGCTCAGAAACCTATGTCATGCTGTGACCACTGTAGGATGCATCCACGTATCATTTAGAGCAGGGGCATCAGAGATACAGCTTAATCCGGCCTGCGAGACAATTCCTAATTTCTATTAATAGGTTTTGAGCGCTATATAGCATTTTTTACCGCTAGAACTACGAGTCCCACAATGCAGTGCAGCAGCTCTGTAGCACCACCCCTCCCCTGCTGCTGCCGCTGCGACTTGTCTCATCTCTGACAGAGCTGCTCCACGCACGGATTTTACCCCGAAAGAAATGAGCGGAGGAAAAGTGAAGAGTGAGAGCAGGGCTTTTAAATCCACTTGGAAGAAGAGCGACTGTCTGTGAGAGCTGGGCTAAATGTCGAGCTAATGTAGAGTTAATGTGGCCACAGGCTCAGTAAAGAATATAAACACGCTCTGGACAAAGCAGTAGCTACAGAAGGTAAAGCAGTCTGGTCTCAGGAGAGCAGAGTGTGTAGCAACAGGCAGGGGCGGACTGGGACTGTAAAACAGCCCTGGAGTCTGTCCAGCCCCCCCCCCAAAAAAAAAAAAAAAAAAACTTTACAAAGTTGTCTTGGATTGTATAAAGCAAAGAGCACAATTTCAATTAGAAGTTGTTTATGATAGTAAACTAAAAATCAAAAATCTTTAGATCTTCTAAAGTCGTTTGTGATTGTATTAATTAAAAAAATATAATTTCAAGACTTTAGGAAGTTGTTTATGGGTCTCAACCTGGGTAAACAATATAAAATGTAGGGTTAATTAAATGTCAGAGAGGTCAATATGTAATTTACTTCATCCCTTTTCCTATCAAAGCTTACCTTTAGATTCATACAGGGACATCACTAGGGTTTAGACCTGATTAGGTCCTGGTTTAGACCTGGTTTTGTACAGGTTTAGTCCCAGATTTGAATCTGATTTGATCCTGGCACAGACCTGATTAAGACCTGGTTTTGTCCCTGTTTAGACCTAGTTTAGACCTGGTTTAGCTATAGTTTTGGACAGCATATACCTATTTTAGTTAGGGTTTAGTCTTAGTTAGACCTGGTTGTGTCATGTTTTAGATATAGTTTAGTCCTGGATTACACTATGACTTATTATTGGAGGGCTTGGGAACATCCCTGGATTTAAATTCACATTAGATATAGTTGCAATAGTAGGGTTAAAAACTGTCATCTGGACTTGGTTTTACAGTTGAAGAAATTTCACCTTTTATCCAAGAGGCTTTCTCAATTCTGACATTTGGCTGTAAGAAAGCTCTCTTTAAAAACAAGTCCAGATGACAGCTTTTAAACCTATGACTGCAATGGAATCAGCCTGGATGAATGAGTCTTCACAGCCATATTAGATATAATAGTATTCTTATTATTCATATTGTTACTGTTATGATAGTGTTTTAGAGCTATGTATAGGAAGTGGAATAAATATGTCATAGCCTAAATAGCTATGAAAGCCCTGTGTTTCATACAGTAAACTATACTCACCACTTGCTCTGTACACGGCTCTAACTGAGGTAAAACTTCATCTGGTTCTGTGGGTCCCTGAGCCTGAGCAGCGCTGGGCCCCCACCACACTCAGCCTCTTCATCCTCATGTTGTGCTGTACTGGTGGATGTGGCTTTAGCACTGCTGCTGTCAAACACTTCTGTTATATTTTTACACTTGAACACCTCACATGCAAGCGACTTAAGCTTCTTTTCCCTGACTTTCTCTGCTCCGCCCTTCTCCTTTCGTTTTATTAACCGTTTTTTATCCATTACGTAAACGCACGGCAGCCTCTGCTCACGCGCCACCGCCGTCTTCACGGCCTGCCTGTCGGCGGACTTGCGGACTTGTTCGAGTGCCTGATTGCATTGAGTGGCTGCAGCTGTTCTGCTTTTTTCTTCTACTCTGCTGTTGCGCATCAGCGCGGCTGCGCCCTCTCTGGTCTGGTTGTGTTTATGGAGTCTATGTAAAACGGCCCATCGGCCGTCTCAGCGACCGGCCGTTCTGTGATCCTCCAGAATTCACAGATGGCCAGTCCGCCCCTGGCAACAGGTCTCAGATGTGTGAAAAAGACAACAAATGGGAAATGCTGGACTGACCATTTTACAATAAAATAGGTTGACTGTCCAAAATTTAGCAACAAGACCAGGTTATTGCTTGTGATCTTCTGGCCTTGAGCAGGGCTGCACTAAAAATGTTTTTGACACAAGCTGCTGTCATCAAATTTTAAAGTGAGTCAGTATGATATCAGCACCTGATAGGTTTGTTATGGTAAAATATAAATACCATTTTTATGAAATTTTGCAACGCATATTACACAGTGTTCAGTGTCCAAAAATGACTATAAAAATTATACAATTTAAATTTACGCTTTTAAATTATAGTTTCTTTATTTACATTATGTTCAGCCTGCAACCTACTCTGATTGTTGAATTTTGGGCCAAACCATGAACTGAGTTTGACAACAGTGATTTAGAGCCACCAAACAGCAATGTATATACAGTGGCATTAGTCACAGCAGAATAAAAAAGTTAGGAAATAAGCCATGAAACATCTCCTTTAAAGTTGCTATGAGCAGTATATATTTTTTATATTTCATAAAAATAACCTACGTGTTTGCTCAGGTACGAGCACTTGTTTTAATCAAATATTAGTTTTACTGATAACAATGGTACAGCTGAGTTATTAATTAAAAATACATTTTACATGTTGGCCAAGTTTTTGTTTACATTTTTTGTTTTGGTTCTAAAATTGCATTGCTCATCGTCCAATCAGAAAAGAGACCAATGTTTTAATTTAGACTGCAGTACCGTTTCAAACCAGTAGAGCGCTGCTGCTTACAGTACTTTTGAGTGCTTTGTCACTGTTGGCCAATATTTATCACACACTTAAGTATTAAAATATTTAAGTATTAAAATACTTTTGTGTGAACACTAACTCCAATAGTTTACATCTTAAACTGCCCCATTGTTTTATTATTGGAGTGGTCCTTCCAATATTATTATGGTGTTACTTCAACATTTGGCAACAATCTTCCACACCGGCCATGAAGATAATAATCTGTCTCCCTTTATTTGTGCTGCTAAACTGTGGAGTGAATAAATACAAAGAATAGTACAGTGTTGAGAGTTATTTTAAACAATTTTGATCCACGCCCTTTGGTTTAAACATACAGTAGAAAGTAGCTCATTTGGACTACATGTTTTATTTGTTACAGTGATCACAGAGAACTCACCTGTCCAGCTCCTCTGCTGTCGTTTCACTGTGAAACCGTCCCACCTGGCCTCCATCCAACCTGCTCTGACACAAGGAAATAAACACAGGAAACATTTCTTTCAGTCATTGTTGGATTTAATCTCAGACCCTCTCAGAGTCTTTGGACAATTTAAATGCACTCAGGTATTTCTGTTACTTTTATTACAAATTTGCTCATCAGTTATTGTATTTTATTGTAAAAATACTATTTCTCTCATTATAACTAACTGGATTCATTGTTTTCAGTAGAAGCCAGAAATAAGTCACTGTGACTTGAAAACTTCCCTGTGCAATAGCTAAACCTAAAAAGAAAAATAAGGTAAGATAAAATATAATGGTTAGTTTTTTTTTAAGTCATGTTGAGCTACCATTACTTTAAAAACATATCTTTGTGGTTAATTTGATTGGTCATGGCCTAATTTTGACAAATGTTTGCAATCTGAGTTTTTTAAATGTTTAAAATTAGCATTGATTTTGTTGGGTGTGGGTGATGTTTTTAACCAGAGAATATTTCAGATTGTTGGGACTCAATGATGTAATTGTCTTTTGGTATCAATCAATCTTTAATTATGAAGCACTTTTCATACAAAAATGCAGCACAAAGTGCTTTACATGGTTAAAAGCAATGCCCCCCCACAACCCCTTCCCTCCCCATATCCCACATCCTGTCATACACCAATACACACACACACACAGCACACACGCACGCGCACACACACACACACACACACACACACACACATTAAAAGACTAACTTGGGCTGAGCACAGAGGAGCCAGGTGAGGAAACACTATCACAGGGAGCCGTCTGCACCAGGAGCCGCTCACAGACCACAACCCCCAGGAACCGACCTGGGGCCCACAGCAAAGCTGCAGGCAGAGAAGCCACCCAACCCTGGCTGAAAGAGCCCACAGGACAGTGCCACAGCAGCCACGGCCAATCACAGCCCCCAGTGCAAAGGGCCCCCTCTGAGGAAACACTGGAGATATAACATATAACATAAACAGAATAAAAGAATAAAATAAAATGAATTAAGAAATCAATAAAAATAGAGATATAAATAGAATAAGAGAATCAAATATAAATAAGAGTAAATAAATAAATATCAAGTAAAAGCTAAATTAAAAAGGTGGGTCTTGAGCCTGTTCTTAAAAACATTAACGTTCTCTGCAGCCCTGAGGTTCTCCGGCAGACCGTTCTACAGACGAGGACCACAGCACTGGAAAGCTGCCTCTCCTGTGCGTATGTGTCCTGACTCTAGGAACTATCTGGAGGCCGGTACCGGAGGACCTCAGGGGCCGCGAGGGTTCGCATGATAAAAGCAAATCTGAAAGATAAGGCCCAAGACCGTTAAGACATTTAAATACCAATAACAGAACCTTAAAATTGATCCTGAAACACACAGGGAGCCAATGCAATAATTCTAAAACCAGTGTAATGTGGGCCCGCCTTCTGGTCTTCATCAGCACATGAGCTGCAGAGTTTTGTAAAAGTTGAGCTGAAATACCAGGGCCAAGAAAGCAGGGCGTTACAGTAATCAATACGACTGGTGATAAAAGCATACTTTTGTATAATTTTGTAGGTGTCTGGACAGAGCAAAAAACTCTCAGAAAAAATACATTCAGAAAGCTACATTCCTATTCTCAAATGTACACAATAGTTAACACATGCAAGGCAACTACTACCAAGAACACAAAGAAACACAGTATGAACATGATACTCATTAAGAACTCTAGTTTATTCAGAGCTGTACTGTATACTGAGCAGAAATGGTCTAATTTGAGAACAATAAATACTGTTAGGGTTTTCTGTGTGAGTTGATCTTTTGCTATTGAGCATATAAACCATATACTCAGGTGTGCTCGAAGTTACAGATCAGGTTTTACAGGTGGATCAATTCAAGTCACAACATGTGACTGAGCCACACATCCTGTCTGAGTTTGAGGAAATCTCTTCACTGCAGCAGCTCGTTCTGTTGAGTGGTAAGTTTTCTCTGTGGCATATTTTCTTTTTTATATTTTGTTACAAACTCTGGCTGTGCCCACCTTACATGATGCCATTAGAAAATGTGTATATAAATTGATTAAGTGATTGGAAGATTCTAAAAATGAAATAATAATGGTGTTAATAAAGGCTAAGGAGAGCTGTGTACAGTACAACTCTGGACTCTGGAGGCACTGGAGACAGTGATGTATGGACTATATATATAATTTATACTCTTGTCTTCTGTGTTGTTGTTTTTATCTCTTTTTTATATGGACCAATTGTGAGTCTGAAATAAAGATTGATTGAAAGGCTCACATGCAAGTGACCAGGAAGGGAAAACTGAAATCAGATTTAAAAAAAACTTGAAAGCAAGAGATTTAGAAATGTTTTGGCAAGTTAGTAGCAACAGGAAGTGAGGGTCTGATAGTTGTTTTGAGTGAGTTGTCGTTTGTATTACAAAAAGTTTTAAAATTTAGATATTTCCTTTTCATGTTGGCCTAAACGTGTATTGTTTCTGTTTTTTTTAGTAAATGGACTGAGCATGGATCAGAGAGAGCACAGAGAGGACGGGGCCCCTCCCTCTAAAACCACTGACAGCCCCAAAGCTCAGAGGTGAGATGAGGATCTGTTACGGTCCACCACTGTTCTCCAGGTCAGAGCTCAGCACTAAAACCACTGCACCATCTGTGTCCACAGACCTGCTCCTGGGACCAGAGGGGTCTCCTGCAGAAGTGATCACTCTATGGATCGAGGAATAGCGAAAGAAAATGGTCCACAGTAAGTCAGCATTAGAATGAAAAGTGAATAAAATGATCAAAGTGTACTCAAATAATGATAATTTTGTATCATCAATCAATCTATACAATAAACCAGTCACAGAAAAATATTCTAATATACTTGAATTCGAGTTTGTAATGTTCACAAAGAATTTGAAGTAGTGCAAGAGTTTTTTTTATTTTTTTACTCTCACATAAACATGAATGAGCTCTTTTTTTTTGCCAACCACAAAAAAACCTCATAAGAAAAAGTAGAAGAAGAATAAGCACAAGACAGAAACAGAAAGAGAGGAGAACAAAGGAGAGGAGCACATACACAGCACAAATGCTCAGATGCGCATTAGTCAGAAGTCTCTAGTGAATTTATTGTTGCCTGTTTAGCTTTTACTAACATGTTTTGCATGAACATTCACTATATTTCCAAACGTATTAGCTCACCTGCCTTTACACACATATGAACTTGAGTGACATCCCATAATAATCCATATGGTTTAATATGACGTTGGCCCACCCTTTGCATCTCTCTACGTCAGACATCAGAAGTCCTGGCTCTCAGTCTTGGCTCTAATTCATCCCAAAGGAGTTCTGTCAGGTTGAGGTCAGGACTCTGTGCAGGTTCAGTCAAGTTCTTCCACACCAAACTCACTCATCCAGGTCTTTATGGACCGTGCTTTGTTGGAACAGGAAGTGGCCGTCCCCAAACTGTTCCCACAAAGCTGGGAGCATGGAGTTGTCCCAAATCTCTTGGTGCTGAAGCTTTCAGAGTTCCTTTCACTGGAACTAAACTCCTGAAAACAACCCCACACCATAATCCACATTCACTTATTTGGTTGGTGTGAATACTTTTGGAAATATAGTGTATGTCAAGGTAGCTATATTTTGCAGTTTTGATATAACAAATCCTAAATGGTGGTCTCACTCTATGCAGAAGTTTATGATGTCACCACACATGCTAATTTTATTATCATCAATGAATAAAACAATAAAAATGTCCCACCAATAGAATACATTTTATTTGGATTTATATTATAATGTCTCACTCATCCCAGTGTTTATTTTCTGAATGAACTGACTGGTTTACTAAAATTACATAAATTTTGAAGGGCTTTTTGAAATGAACGGAATTTAGCTTCTTTTACAGAGCCATAAATGCCATCTCTAACTTGAATTAACACTAGGGCAAAATTAAAGTTGATGTTCTTCAAATAAAATGTTTGATTTTTATTTATGAACCATCTTACTTCACCTACTGTAAAATATATGTGACATAGAGGATATTTAAATGGTGTGCGCTTTTGAAAATGTTTATATTGAACCAAAATGTGTGTATCTTAAATATAAAATAATGAATGGGTTACTGATACAATTTATTATTATTTTTAAATATTGACAGTGTCCACCACAAACACGAGTCTTCTGGACCTGGCCCCAGCTGTGAGTCCTTCAGGAGTGACTGGTCTAAGGATCACCCTTTGGATTTTGCAACAGAGCCGTAAGCTTCCATCAGTGTGGATTATAATAACAGGATAGATAAGGGTTTGGGAGAAGAGTCAGGAATCTGTAAAGTGAAACAGTAAAGTATTGAGACTTCTTTGTTGTGTCCTTATCCAAAGAGTGGATGGTTCAGAGGTCTCCAGTGATCAGCAACTTCAGATACAGCTGGACTCCATATTTATGGTCTGTCATTCACTAAAGTTTGGAAATGTTCAGATGAATGAGAACTTGTTTTACACAGATCTGACCGCTGACTGCATTTGTGTTGTTTATAATGTATCTGTTCAGCTTCTGGAGGAGGACATCTTCACTTTTGTCAAGAAGGAGCTGAAAAAGCTCTACAAAGTTCTGAGTACAGATTACCCAGAATGCTTAGAGCATTTGAAGGATGAGGATGAAGAGCAGAGGAGCAGCAGTGAGGCTTTTCTGAAGATCACACTGAAGTTCCTGAGGAAGATGAAGCAGAAGGAGCTGGCTGAGCGTCTGTGGAGCAGTAGGACCATTTAACACATTTAACAAGGTGCTCACAGTCATTTTATATTCTCTGAGACTCATGGCTTTATCTGTTGTCTTCATTCAGGGAGTTATTCTGCAGTTTGTCAGAGTAAACTGAAGTCTAACCTGCAGCAGAAGTGTCAGTGTGTGTTTGAGGGCATCGCTAAAGCAGGAAACCCCACCCTTCTGAACCAGATCTACACAGAGCTCTACATCACAGAGGGAGGGCCTTCAGAGGTCAACCAGGAACATGAGGTCAGACAGATCGAAACAGCCTCCAGGAAACCAGGCAGACCAGAGACAGCCATCACATGTGAAGACATCTTTAAAGGCCCAGCTGACACACATGGACCAATCAGAACAGTGCTGACAAAGGGAGTGGCTGGCATCGGGAAAACAGTGCTCACTCAGAAGTTCAGTCTGGACTGGGCTGAAGGCAAAGCCAACCAGGACATACAGCTGCTGTTCCTGTTCACTTTCAGAGCACTCAATGTGCTGAAAGAGAGAAGCTTCAGCTTGGTGCAACTTGTTCATCACTTCTTTAGTGAAACCAAAAAAACAGGACTCTGCAGCTTTGAAGACCTCCAGGTGGTCTTCATCTTTGACGGTCTGGACGAGTGCAGACTTCCTCTGGACTTCACCAAAACCAAGGCCCTGACTGACACCACAGAGTCCAGCTCAGTGGATGTGCTGCTGGTAAACCTCATCAGGGGGACCCTGCTTCCCTCCGCTCGCCTCTGGATAACCACACGACCCGCGGCGGCCAATGAGATCCCTGCTGAGTGTGTTTCTGTGGTGACAGAGGTCAGAGGGTTCACCGACCCACAGAAGGAGCAGTACTTCAGGAACAGGTTCATAGATGAGACCCACACAATCATCTCCCACATCAGGACGTCCCAAAGCCTCCACATCATGTGCCGCGTGCCAGTCTTCTGCTGGATCCTCTCCACAGTCCTGGAGCATTTGTTGAAAACCAGAAAAAGAGGAAAGCTGCCCAAGACCCTGACTCAGATGTACATCCACTTCCTGGTGGTTCAGGCCAAAGTCAAGAACATCAAGTATGAAGGAGGATCTGGGACAGACCCACACTGGAGTCCAGAGACCAGGAAGATGGTGGAGTCTCTGGGAAAACTGGCCTTTGAGCAGCTGCAGAAAGGAAACCTGATCTTCTACGAGTCAGACCTGAGCGAGTGTGGCCTGGACCCCACAGTGGCCTCAGTGTACTCTGGAGTGTTCACACAGGTCTTTAGAGAGGAGCCAGGCCTGTACCAGGACAAGGTCTACTGCTTCATCCATCTGAGTGTCCAGGAGTTTCTGGCTGCTCTTCACGTCCATCAGACCTTTGTCAAAACTGGGACCATCCTGCTTCTGGAAAAACAAACATCCTTCTTCAACAGACTATTTAAAAGCAAACCTGACCTACTGCTTCTTCACCAGACAGCTGTGGACCAGGCCTTACAGAGTCCAAATGGACACCTGGACTTGTTCCTCCGCTTCCTTCTGGGTCTTTCACTGTCGACCAATCAGAGCCTTCTACAAGGTCTGCTGACACCGACAGGAAGTAACTCCCACACTAATCAGGGAACAATTGAATACATCAAGAAGAAGATGAGTGAGGGTGTGTCTGCAGAGAGAAGCATCAGCCTGCTCCACTGTCTGAATGAACTGAATGACCGTTCTCTGGTGGAGCAGATCCAACAGTACCTGAGTTCAGGACGTCTGTCCAAAGGTGGACTGTCTCCTGCTCAGTGGTCAGCTCTGGCCTTCATCTTACTGTCATCAGAAGAAGATCTGGACGTGTTTGAGCTGAAGAAATACTCTGCTTCAGAGGAGGCTCTCCTGAGGCTGCTGCCAGTGGTCAAAGCCTCCAACAAAGCTCTGTGAGTGCTGCTGGTTTTACGGAACATGATTTTATGATACTTATTTACATAAACAACCTTTTCTCTCCAGACTGAGTAACTGTAACCTGTCAGAGAGAAGCTGTGAAGCTCTGTCCTCAGTCCTCAGCTCCCAAGTCCTCTAGTCTGAGAGTCCTGGACCTCAGTAACAACGACTTGAAGGACTCAGGGCTGGAGATGTTGTCTGTTGGACTGAAGAGTCCTCACTGTAAACTGGAACAGCTCAGGTCAGGAAACAAAACCATCATGTTTAATGTTATTCACTATTAGTTTGTCAGAAGCACAACATTTTTGTGGTCTCTGTGTAAACTGCATAGGCAAGTTGAGTTTTCATCTTCCCCTAGGATTAACAATTTTCAGGTGCTTTTTGTAAAATAGAATAAAAACACAAATTAATGCATTTCAGAAAGTGTTTTTAAAAGCAATTGTCCAAATTCCATATGACCCACATGTTATTTGGCTGATTGTGTATAATGTTGTGTGTTTTCAGACTCTCAGGTTGTCTGATCTCAGAGGAAGGCTGTGCTTCTCTGGCCTCAGCTCTGAGGTCCAACCCCTCCCATCTCAGAGACCTGGACCTGAGCTACAACCATCCAGGAGACACAGGAGTAAAGCTCCTGTCTGCTCTACAGGAGGACCCCCACTGCAGACTGGACACTCTCAGGTAGGGCCATCACTCTCATTTATCAAACATATAAGCTGAGGATAAGAATGACTAACATAACCCCAAATACAGTGGCTTGCGAAAATATTTATCCCACTTGGCATTTTTCCTTAATTGTTGCCCTCCAACCTGGAATTGAAATGAATCATTGGCAGGTTTATGTCAGTCACTTTACGTCACATGACAAAAACTATGAAGATGCCAATTTATTTTTTTAATGTGAAGCAAATAAGAAAAACATAGCATCCAAAAGTATTCATCCCCTCAAGTTAGCTTTTTTCTGTCCACTCCTCCACACAGCCCAGCTCTGTGGAGTGTATATTCTTGGATGGAACTAATAACAACAATTATTTAGAAAAAAAAAAATCAATAGACTAATCAATTAATCGAAAAAAGAATTACAAACAACTGTTTTAGCTCTAAAAGTTATTGTACTCTTTTCTATGTATGTGTCTGTTTTTTTGTTTTTTGTTTTAAATAAAGGATAAAGAGCTGCATACAACACAACAAATCAGTCAAAACAAAATAAAATCTGTGAGTCTGATGTGATGTCTGTGTTTCCTTCAGACTGGAGTCTGCTGGAGCAGAGTGGTTAACACCAGGAGGACTCAGAAAGCGTAAGTGTCAATTTAATGTTATTCGAGACAAAGACTAAACTAACTTTTTTTTAAAGTTGTGTAAGAGATTAAAGCATTATGGGAAAGAGAGTCCTTATATAAAACACATGGAGCATATGTCTTTGTGCCTTATCCTTTGACAACAGTGACTTTTACTGTGTCTTCCAGCTGTCATAACTGAATATTTCAGCCAGGACAGACTCAAATAAAACATGACAAATGAATGATGTGTTACTGATTTTATTTGTGAGGAGGTGATGGAGGAGAGTGAGATGGCTCTGCTGCTGAGGTTCTGAGGCTGTGGCTCAAATCTGAAAAACAACTGAATGACTGGAGAGACAGCATTTTAGATTTAGACAATGATGATTAGCAGTGATGATTGGCTGTGAGGAAGTAGAATGAGACTGGCTGAGAGGGAAGACAGCTGAGAGGACATGGAGTGGGAGGAGAGACCAGTCTTCCTGGTTGAATTTACGCTTCAGCTCCATTATTAAAAGACATCGTGAGGAGTCTAGTTTGGAGCTGCACTAATGTTTTAGATCAAACGTAGGAACAGTGACCTTCATTATTATTCTGGAGACAAAATTCATTTAAACCAATCCCCTGTTCTCCTCTGAGCTGTGCCTCTGCTATCAGTCCTCCATCACTAGAGCCTCACCAGATCACTTTCTCTTTCGCTGTTCTTGTTTGTAAAGTTAAGCATTGTTTTCTTCTGGTACAAACTCATTTTTAGAAAATAACAGTTTGACTGTATTAGGAGAAAGGCCAGTACAAAAACATAAATCATTAAAAGCTAGCATCTGTCAATGAAGGATTAAAAAATAAAAATGTATATAATTAATATTTGATATGGATATTTCAGGCTGAAGTACTTTTTTAAGACTGGCTTGTTAAAAGTGGAAAACATATTAATATATAATATTTAACCAATGTTTAACATTTTCTGACCTTAGGGAGAAATGTTTTCTTTTAAATCTCCTACTACAGAAAAAATGCATCTAAATCAACGTTGCTGCTGATCACTGACCCATCTCAGGGCCTGATAAAAATTAAAATGAAATAGCCCATAAAATGTATTTTCTGGAAATTATTAAAATATTTAAAATTTTCTATTTGGAAAAGCAGCGGAGAAATGTAAACATACTGGCCAATAAAGGGTTAAAACAAATATAATTAAAATTTGATCTGACTAGTGTGGAGGTGACTAACTGCTGCTGTGTTGTGTCTTCTCTCCATCAGATTTCTGTGAACTCACACTGGATCCAAACACAGCTCAGATACAACTCAAACTGTCTGACAACAACAAGAAGGTGACACGTGTGAAAGAGGAGCAGCCATATCCAGATCATCAGGACAGATTTGAGCACTGGTATCAGCTTCTGTGTTCTACTGGTCTGACTGGTCGCTGTTACTGGGAGGTCCAGTGGAGTGGAGGGGTTTATATATCAGTGGCTTACAGAGAAATCAGAAGGAAAAGAGGCAGTTATGACAGTGTGTTTGGAGGCAATGATCAGTCCTGGAGTCTGTCCTGCTCTAAAGATGGTTTCTCTGTTTGGCATAGTAACAAACAAACCTCCCTCTCTCAGTCCCCGTCCTCTTCTGGGACAGTAGCAGTGTATGTGGACTGTCCTGCTGGCTCTCTGTCCTTCTACACAGTCTCCTCTGACCGACTGATCCACCTCCACACCTTCAACTCCACATTCACTCACACTCTGTTCCCTGGGTTTAGGCTCTGGACTTTGGACTCCTCAGTGTCTCTGTGTGCTCTGTCAGACTGAGAGTCTCCTCTTGTGTAGAGAAACATCCTCACTGCTGATCAGAGAGTCCAGTCTGCCTGACCTCACACAGGTTATATAAGATTATAAACCCACACACCTGTCCAGACACATGTCTCTTAAAGACATCAGGCCATAAGTTGAAATCAGCAGAAAAAGTTTCTAGATGTAGATATTTGACTGATTCTATCCACTGGACTAGAGACGTGTGAAGAGCGAGAGGAGGAAGGGAGACAGAAGGAGTGGGGTTAGAATCAAATCTGTTTATAAACCGCAAAATTGTAAATTAACTTATCCTGCTGACGACAATCAGAGAGATTCCAGACTATCTTTGTCAGACTCAATCAGATCTTAAAAACTAAAACAATTCCTTTGCAGACTGGCGTCTGCCATGGAATTGGATCCTGTTCGTGACGTCATTCTGCCATCTAATTCAGTTATTACATGAATTCAGAATTGCAATTACATTTTTTAATAATGAGGCAACAATTCTCTTGCATTAGTCCTAACAAATTAAAGCACAAATTCTGGACAATAAAAGCTGCAGAACAAAGAATGGAAGGAGATCTGAGGCACTCTGACTTTAGTTAAAAGTTTTATATTCAAGCGAGGGACATGTCAACTCTTAAAGTGATCTTCATCAGGACAGACATGATTTTAAAAAGAAGACACCAGGTGGATTTAATAGTGAGATAGGTCACATGGAGAGGTCATGTGACTCTATGTGACCACCCACATAGACAACATGCAACGCTGCACACAAGTAAAAAGAACATTGCACTATGAAGTATGTTGTTACTTTGTAGGTACTCTTCCACACTTCTATGCTCCAATTGTTGTCTTGGTATTGTTTTTCTTCATGCATTTTTGCTTGGAAAGATCTAAAAAGATGGACACATTGAGCCTGACAATGCCACGACTTGTGGAGAACATGTTTTAGGCCTCATGAAAACTTGAGAATCTCTAGCAACTGTGTAATCAATTATTTACTATGTAAAGGCTGTAACTGTGAGTTTTATTTTTGTTAATCTTCTCACAGAGGTGTCACTGCTGTTTGTTTATTATTATCTTACGTCTGCACATGTTGTATTGTGTTATTGCATCATTTTGATGCTGTTTCTGTTCTGGAGCGCTAAGCCATTGTTAAACAAGTCTACAGTAGGGCTATTTTTATTCCACTTTTATTTTAAAACATTGATAAATAAAGAACCTTATGTATTTGAAGTATTGTGTGTTTTATTAACCAGCTTCATATAAGCTTCATTTAGTTTAGTATTTTTGGACTCTGTAATATGCAAAGGTTTTATCACACTATAGTTAGTTTTTGTGGCTTTTCCCTTCTGGAGTCGCAGCAGTGTATTATCCTCCTATTGTGCAATGATATTGAACTGACATAGGTTTTATGCCAGATGCCCTTCCTGTTGCAACTTTCTGAACTGAACACATACTTGTGCCTTTGTGGTTGGATTATACTATAGTTAGTTCATATTAATAAATATGCAGAATAAACTAGAACTTGACAAATAACATAAACAACTAAATTCTTGGTATCATGTAAAAAATGTATGTAGCACCCAACCCGAGTAGCTAAGTATTAATCCTTTATTAATGTGGTGGTAGTACTGTAGGTGGAGCCCTGGGTATTTTAGGTATGACTAATGAACTACTATTGGTACAGGAGAAACAATAATAATCAGTTTTTTTACCTTCTACACTTATTGATGAATTTTCATTATGGCGTTGCCTCCACTTAGCAGGAAAAATATGAATTGCTTTGTTTTTAAACCCACTAGGAATAATGAAATGTAGCTTTTTTAAACCCTATTTAAGTCTATGTAACCTTTAGAATGAAATATAAATCTGTAAAATAATATATATGACTCAACACAGGAAAGTTTAAAGTCAAAGGAAGAACTTAGTAAATAAAAATATTACTGGAAAATAAATATAAAAGCAAAATTAAAGTTTGTAGTGTATCTCAATACACCTTGATTAATAACTTCAGAAAACTATAAAACTGTATTGCAGAACATTACATTCCGACAATAAACTTTAAGTACAGTTTAGATTATGACGTATTTATTAACAACCAAGTCCTTTGAGCTCATAAATAAACCGTTGCAGGCCTGATACCGTTGCTCTGGTTCACTGTGACCAGAAAAAAAACAGCAAATGGCCGCTTCACTTGTTAAAGAAGTAGAAAATAAAAGGCACGTGCTTTAATCCTCTAAGCCAAAGTCGCGGAATTGCGACAAGCAGCGTTGCTAAAAATAACAGCCCCTACATCCTATTAAAATGTTAAATCTTGTTTCTTCTCCCTTCCTCTAGGTGTCAGACACCCAGGACTTAGTTTCTAGCCCAATAAAATCATAAGTTGTTGTTCAAAATCTTTGAAAAAGACGTGCTCAAAAGTGAGTGAGTCTCAAGGAGAGTGGCGCCGTCAGAGCACTTCTGTGGAGTAGATTCCTCTACAGTTTTAAGAGAGGAAAATGCAGAAGTAGCTAATAAAATGTACAGCACTGACTCTGATTCTGAGGGAGAACGTCTACTTTTTGAACCGAGAGAGATTGAAGAGAGCTGCGAAAGTGAATGTGGGAGCGAGGAGTGGTATCCTGGTAGAGCTGTTGGAGCTATGCTCACAGTCACTGCACATGGCGTTTCCTCATCACTCTGCCCACTGTAGGTGACAGAGGCAGGCGTGCACTTAGTTACACTGGCCCGCAGTTTTGAGAGGGAGATGTGCGCGTGGGGCTGTAGTTCGTCCCGCAACATTCTCCCGCAGAGGCGGGGCAGCGCGGAGTCTCCGCAGCCTCTGTACTGAGAGTGAACTCGGGAACAGTGCAGTTTTGAGTGAAATAAATGTACACCAAGCTGACCCCATTCATTCATGCACTTTTCCTCACAGAAGAGGCAGAGGAGGGAGAAGAGAAAGGCGTGGGGAGAGGCAGGTGTCGCCGCGGTGGGAGCAGCGTGGCTAACATAAACAACAGCACTGATGAGGCTGGGATCACCTGAGAGAGGAGAACGTTTATCAGGAGTGGACACAGCAGTTTGATAAACTTGCTGCCAGGAGATAACAGACTTTGCAAAGTGCACCCTATATGTTTACATTCTGCATTTTTATTTCCTTACATTTTACTAGTTATAGGACATTAGAAGTTATAGTTATAGTTTACTAATGTTGGTTTAGGGTTTACCTTGTTTCTAGTCATTTATTAATTGGAGAAAAAGACAAAAAAAGTTCAAATATGTTCATCATCTTATAGTTACTGAAAATAACATAATTCAGCACGTCTGCCCGATAATGACGTCACAATATGCAAAATATATGCAGATTAGATCTACTACATTCATAAAATTTGGTTCATAACTGACATTTTTCTCATTTACAGTAAGACTCTATTTCTAATTATTTTTAAGCCACAGCCTTTTGAATTTTGGATGTCAAAAAATTGTATTTTAGAGAAAAAAAATTACTCACGAATCTTTTTGGTTTGGTGCAAGGGCGAGTTGAGGCCTTGTCCATGACCATGTGATCCCACTCAGCAACGTGGTTGGAGTTAGCTTCACCACACGGCTGTTTGTGGAGTACACTGAGGAGAAACTGTGACTGGTCTACTCACAGCAGAAAGTCCAGAGAATTCCTCTCGGTCCACTCAGCATTAAGTCTCTATTTAGTTTCATACATTTATCTAAAGCTCATAAAGCTCAAATACTATAAAGCTGCTGTTAACTTGCGTTAAAATACTAACATGCTAACTCGCAATTAGCATTATACATTTATACACTTTACCATTTCATCTAAGCATAAAAATATACATCAAGTACTCACTCATCACAGGATTTAACCATCCAAAGCAGTAATGTAGACTGCATCCACAAATATTTTGAGACCATTTTTCCCTTAGCTTAGCTTCTCAGCCTCCTTCAGGTAAAGCGCAGCAGCCAAATGCTGCAGGCCTAGATGTTTTTTACACTGCCTCTCTTAGACCCCGCCCTCTCACATCTGATTGGACTTTAGGTTTACATCAACCAATGGAATCAAAGAAAATAGCATGCTTTGGAGACGACATCTCCAACAAGCTTGCGACAAATATAAACAGTATTTTGACCAAAATAAATGACAAAAACCATTGGTTTGTGATATCATGTAATGCTTGTAAGTCTCACACTTACTCCATGTTGTTTGAACTGTGTACTTCCATGGTAATTTGAAGCTTGAAGACAGAGCGGCTAGGAGCCCATCATGTTGAGCTGTATGTGGACTCCTCTGTTGTTTACATTGAGGTCCCATTTCAAGCTATAGTTAACCTGTTGTTTGTTGATTGGCTCCTGACAGCACTCCAACGTTGCCTTTTTAGTAACTCTCCAACTTGGTTTTGTTAGTTCTAAAGTTATCTCCTCAAAATGATTGGCTCTTGGCACTGCTCCAACATAGCCTTTGCAGTAAAGAAGATGTTCTCTTTTGTGGTGATTGGTTTATAACTATGCTAGGTATTTAAAGCCTTGTGAGCTAGACCTATTAGCAACAGTGTACTTTATCTGCACATGTGGTATCAATTATAATTATTATTATTATTTGGGCTTCAGTACAAAAGAAGGGTTAAATAATTTGGTGATTTTTAGGTCCTGCACAGACAAATCAAAACAATGGCAAATAAATTTAATAAATTCTAAAAGCTTTTTGTTTCTGGTAAAATAGCTGGACCACTATTAATTAAACAATCATTTGATAAACTGCATTACTTCTGAGGTGTGAAATATTCAAATATGCACTGAAGCTCAGTTTGTTAGGAGCTCTTATTTCTTTTTTTCTTTCTTTTTCAAGTCTCAGTTTGTCCATTAGCCATAAAATTCACCAGAGCACATTATTTGAAGATTTATTTTTCACATTTTTTTCTCTCTTCCTCATTGGGCTAAACCTGTGTCTGGCTCCGCCCCTGACATCCTCGGCTAGCATTTAGCGTTAAATATACACAACTTATACAAATAATATATAGCAAAGTTTGGTATTTTTGCAAGCATTCTGTGATATGGAAAATGATATTTACACTACTGTAAATATTTAATACCAAAAGATGCAGCACAATTCAGAATTGTACAGATTCTGTATACAAGCAAATACAGTTTTTATGTTGTTCAAACTGGAACTGTTCAAATTAATTTAGTTTTATTAAGCACTGTCTTGTATTTGCACTACAGCAGATAGTATTCAACCCACAAAAATCACAAAAGTTTGACATAAAAAACAGAAGCAGTACCTGAAGATTATGGCCTGTCCTCTTCTCCACCCCTCTCTCCCCTCCGTCTGACCCCCGTCGGCTCGGTTGGCGTCCCGGGGGCAGGAGTAGAGTCCCACAGCGGCGGGGCGTCTCTCATCTCGGCTCCTAATGTCACAGCGTCAGTCCCAGAATCAGCTGCGAGTGCTCTGCCTGTCTCCAGATACGGCCGCTCGCTTTTGAAAAACACGGCCCGGTTCTGATGGAGTCTGCCCCGTGACCCCGAGGTAAAGTGTTCCTGTCACTGCGCAGAGAGATAAGGAGAATATTTAACGTGGATTAGATTTATACTCAAAGGTTTGGGCGTGTATACAAGAAGATGGGACATACTTTTAGTAAGAAATGCGGCGCTAATTCTAATTCACATTTAACTTTCAACAGCATATGAAAAAAAGTGTTTAAGGGAATATATTTTAATCCAAATTATCATCGCTAGCAGGGGAGTAGTGAAAAAAATAGTAACGTTAATGTCCTCATAGAAAACATACAACGACAACAAATGAAGCTGCATGCGTAAATTCAACTCCTCAGCCTCTCCATCTCCTCCTCTTCACCACCACCAGTGTCTAGGCCTTTGGGAGAATTTATCCTCTAACTAATTTCTCAAACTCTGCCTTCATCTCTGACGTCTCTACCTGCCGGGGTCTAAGCACCAAAGTTTATTCCTTCAGTAAATCATCTGTTACACTTCACTCTTCACTGTCTGTGTTTGTTTTAAGTCTCTCTTGGTTGAAATAAAATTAGAGTTAAGTTTTGTTTGCTGTTTTATTAACTACACTATGAACTGAACTCATTCTGAAACGGTTAGCGAGGGTTCATCATGTACTTGTGTGGCAAGTACAGGACAAAATAGACTAAAACAGTATTTTATGAACATCTACTTTAGGTTTAGAACATAAACAGAAGTGACAGACGTGGATGACTGACAATCTGCAGACCACAACAATAATAGAGATATTTCTAACCCTGTGGTGGATCACTTTGCTCATCTCTCCCTGGCTCCACTCCCTGTTGGCTGCTCTCTGTTCTGATATTTCTCTGTCCTGCAGTGTGCTCTGGGCTCTGGTCCCACAGATGCCAGCAGTGTCCTGGGACATCCCTGTCTCCAGCTCTAACTCACATTCACTGTTACTGTCTTACCCCTGGTGTTTTTAAGTCTCAGGATCTACAGTATTTGAGACAGGAAATGTGTTTTCTGTTGTTAAAAGGCTCTGTGTTATAAAATATGAAGAAAAAAAAATTGGCCTTTTCCCTTAGAGGTCACCAGAACAGATTTTACTCTAAAACCAGCCTGTACTCCTCAGTTCACATACACAGGATAAATGCTGAAGACAGTGCTCAGTAAGTGGTTCAGTAAATTCAGAAAGACCCATTCCCATTCTCAAACATACAGAATAGTTACTACCAAGAACACTATTGTTACACACTGACGAGGGACAAGGGAAGTGTGCAACAGTTTTTTGTTTTTTTTTACTCTGTAAAACAATTAAAAACAATTCATGAGTAATGGCTTCACTGGACTGACTGTACACACAGCTTACGACTGAACTGAGCTGCTTCTGCGTAAGGACCTTGTTGTCAGTCTAATATTTTAGTAATTACACAGTTATTATTACAGTCACCAATGTCAACACAGTTACAATACAAGAAAGCATGTTCATCTTCATTAACAAATAACACTGAACATCACTTAGTAACAGAAATGTATGTGTCTAGATCACCTCTTATATTAGTATGTCTAAACAAAGTGCTTGAGTGAACTTCATAAATTCACCAACACATACTGTAAAGGCCTCGATACACCAAGGCGACTCCCAGACTGCCACCGATAAGACAGAGCGACAGCTCGTCTCTTCTCGTCTCCTCTCGTTCCCTCCCGTTTCCTCACGTCGCATGACCTTTTTCCCTCTTCATACACCAAAGCAACAACCGTCCTAAAGATCGTGTAATAACCCCCCCCCCCCCCCCCAAAGCGGCAGATAGCGCTAGCCAGTGAACAAAGATCAATGGAAGTGACACAATGTTTACAGAGTACATCTGCATGTAGCGCGCCTTGGTCTGCCACTGTTCTCAGCTTGTTTGAACATTTGAGAAGTGTGATCATGGCCGGTTTGGACATTGTTTTGTGTGGATTAGGTGCCGCTGCTCTGTTACTTGAAGAAGATAACTTTCCGCACGGAATTGCGAAGAATGCAAAAATGATGACGGTACGCTGCCACAGCGTTTGTCACCTCTCGTCACTCCGTCACTTCCACTAAAATTCCCATGAGCTGATTGGTGCGGCAGCTGTAGTGCTGGGCCTATCAGAGCGCTTCGTGCCAAAGACCAAAGACGCCGATTCAACAACAAGGCCAATCGGCAGAAAACTGGTCAGACGGCCTCCGTCCTGGAGCGATGGGGGGCGACGGCGCATACCTATCAAAAGGACAGAAATGAGCGACGTGGAAGAACCGTTAAGACGGCTTCAGACGGGCGATCGTCTCCGTGGTGTATACCCCCCTTAATGCTGCTTCACGCTGCACCATGAACGCGATTAAGCTCAGTGCGGTACACAGTTAGGCTAGCTGGAGTAAACACTGACATTACATACACAGAACAACAACAAAATACTATCTAGATGAACAAAACCTTGTCTTACAAGTAAACAGTTTCATAATAACGTAATCTGTAAGATGCTTGTACACTACACCCACCTGTAAAACAATTAAAATAGCTTTCATGAGTAATGGCTTCACTGGACTGACTGTACACACAGCTTACGACTGAACTGAGCTGCTTCTGCCTAAGGACCTTGTGGTCAGTCTAACTTCTGCGCCATTACTGCCATCTATTGGCATAACATATGTACTGCATTGTAAACACACCAATTCTTTCCACAGGTGGTTTACTAAGTGTGAGTGCCACAAAGCATGAAGAAACAATACAAGAATAATAACCACAAATGTAGAAACTGAATAAGCTGAAAACTGTGTGTGTGGGGGGTGGGGGGCCTTTCATGCCAAATAAGTCCTGAGTGCCACACTATTACAGTATAAACATTGTGTGTTTTAAAAACAAAAACCCAGAGCACAGGGCTGAACAAATCAGGTTTTACAGGTGGATCAAGTCACAACATGTGACTGAGCCACACATTCTTTCTGAGTTTGAGGAAGTCTCTTCACTGCAGCAACTCGTTCTGTCGAGTGGTAAGTTTCTCTGTGGCATATTTTCTGTTTTATATTTTGTTACAAACTCTGGCTGTGCCCACCTTACATGATGTCATTAGAAAATGTGTATATGAATTGATTATGCAATTGGAAAACTCTAAAAAAGGAAATAATTATGTTGTTAATAATGACTAAGGAGAGCTGTATACGGTAAAACTCTGGAGGCACTGGAGAAAGTGATGTATGGACTATAGATGTAATTTATACTCTTTTTTTGTGTTGTCTATTTGTTGTTGTTTATGTTGACGTGGACTGGGAGCGCTGTCGCAGGAAAATAGAACTCGGGCATATCTCGGACAAAGCGCCGCACAGAGCCAGAACCGAGGTGTGGCGTGGGCAGTGGAAACGGTCTCATTCACTAGAGAGGAAGTGTATTTGAAACGCAGTGCACGGCACGGCGCTTACCCTTGCAGTGGAATTTGGGGGTTAGAAGCAACAGGAAGTGAGGGTCTGAAAGAGACTGTTGCTTTGATTGAGTTGTGGTTTGTAGTAAAAAGGTTTTAAAATGATTACATTTACATGGCTTATTTTAATGTTGGCTTAAAAGTTTATTGTTTTCCTGTTTTTAATTCAGTAAATGGACTGAGCATGGATCAGAGAGAGCACAGAGAGGACGGGGCCCCTCCCTCTAAAACCACTGACAGCCCCAAAGCTCAGAGGTGAGATGAGGATCTGTTACGGTCCACCACTGTTCTCCAGGTCAGAGCTCAGCACTAAAACCACTGCACCATCTGTGTCCACAGACCTGCTCCTGGGACCAGAGGGCTCTCCTACAGAAGCGATGACTCTGTGGAACGATGGATAGATTTCAAAAGAGAAAATAGTCCACCGTAAGTCAGTTTTAGATCACTGAAGAATGACAAGTGAATGAAATGATCAAATGTACTCAAATAATGATAATTTTGTATCAGCTTATCTGTCAATCAATCTATACAATAAACCAGTCACAGAAAAAATATTCTAATATACTTGAATTAGAGTTTGTGATGTTCCCAAAGAATATGAAGTAGTGCGTGACTCCTTTTATTTTTTACTCCCATATCAAAATTAATGAATGAATTTGAAAACCTCATAAGAAAAAGTAGAAGAATACAAGCGCAAGACGGAAATTGAAAGAGATGAGGAGAGAGGAGAGGAGCACATACACAGCACAAATGCTCAAACGCACTTTAGTCATTTAGTCATAGTCAAGTCTCTATTTGTAAACAGAGCCTACACGTGTGCATGAAAGTTTATTGTTGTCTGCTTAGTTTTACTGATAAGACTTTCATGAACATACACTATATTTCCAAAAGTATTAGCTCAGCTGCCTTTACACACATATGAACTTAAGTGACATCCCGTAATAATCCGTATGGTTTAAAATTACGTAGGTCCACCCTTTGCATCTATCTACATCAGACATCTACGTCTGGCCTGGCTCTCAGTCTTGGCTCTAATTCGTCCCAAAGGAGTTCTGTCAGGTTGAGGTCAGGACTCTGTGCAGGTCCAGTCCAGTTCTTCCACACCAAACTCACTCATCCAGGTCTTTATGGACCGTGCTTTGTTGGAACAGGAAGTGGCCGTCCCCAAACTCTTCCCACAAAGTTGGGAGCATGGCATTGTCCAAAATCTCTTGGTGCTGAAGCATTCAGAGTTCCTTTCACTGGAACTAAGCTCCTGAAAACAACCCCACACCATAATCCACATTCATTTATTTGGGTTAGCGAATACTTTTGGAAATATAGTGTATGTCAAGGTAGCTATATTTTGCAGTTTTGACATAACAAATCCTAAAGTGGGGTGCACGGTGGCAGAGCGGTTAGCAAGGAGGTCGTGGGTTTGAGCCCCAGGCCAACCAACACACAAACTCTCTGGGTGGGGTCTGCATGTCCCGTGTTACCGTGGGTTCTCTCCGGGTTCTCTGGTTTCCTCCCACCGTCCATGTGTTAGGTGAATTGGTGACTCAAAATTGACCCTAGTGAATGAATGTGAGAGTGAATGGTTGTCTGTCTGTGGCGTCTCTGTGTCAAGCTGCCACAAGCTGGCCCCTGTCCAGTCTGTACCCTGCCTACGGCCCAAAGTTACTGGGATAGGCTCTGGCCTGGCTCTCAATCTTGGCTCTAAATCGTCCCAAAGGAGTTCTGTCAGTTTGAGGTCAGGACTCTGTGCAGGTTCAGTCAAGTTCTTCCACACCAAACTCACTCATCCAGGTCTTTATGGACCGTGCTTTGTTGGAACAAGGCTCCAGTCACCCGCGACCCCTAAAGGGAATAAGCAGTAGAAAATGAATGAATAATATCCTAAATGGTGGTCTCACTCTATGCAGAGGTTTATGAGATCACCACACATGCTAATTTTATTATCATCAATGAATACAACAATAAGAATGCCCCAACAACAGAATACATTTTATTTTGATTGAAATTATAATGTATAACTAATCCCAGTGTTTATTTTCTGAATGAACTGAGTGGCTTCTTAAAATTACATAAATACAAAAAGGATCCAGTTTTTTGAAGGGCTTTTTGAAACAAGATTTGGCTTCTTTTACAGAGCCATAAACCCATGTCTAACTTTATTTATTAAGACTAGGACAAAATGAAAGTTGATAATTCAAATAAAATGTTTTATTTTTGGTTGTTTTATTTATGAACTGTCTCACTTCACCTACTGTAAAATTTATGTAAGATAGAGGATATTTAAAAAGTTTGAGCTTTTGAAAATGTTGATTAAAAAACGTATGTTTTTATTGAGTCAAAAGTGTGTGTATCTTAAATATAAAATAATGAATGGGTTACTGATACTATTTATTATTATTTTTAAATATTGACAGTGTCCACCACAAACCTGAGTCTTCTGGACCTGGCCCCAGCTGTGAGTCCTTCAGGAGTGACTGGTCTAAGGATGAACCTTTGCATTTTGCAAAAGAGCCGTAAGCTTCCATCAGTGTGGATTATAATAACGGGATAGAGAAGAGTTTGGGAGAAGAGTCAAGAATCTATAAAGTAAAACAGTAAAATATTAATAGTTCCTTGTTGTGTCCTCATTCACAGAGCGAATGGTTCAGAGGTCTCCAGTGATCAGCAACATCAGACACAGCTGGACTCCATATTTATGGTCTGTCATTCACTAAAGTTTGGAAATGTTCAGATGAATGAGAACTTATTTTACACGGATCTGACCGCTGACTGCATTTGTGTTGTTTATAATGTATCTGTTCAGCTTCTGGAGGAGGACATTCTCACTTTTGTCAAGAAGGAGCTGAAGAAGCTCCACAAGGTTCTGAGTACAGATTACCCAGAATGCTTAGAGCCTCTGAAGGATGAGGATGAAGAGCAGAGGAACAGCAGTGAAGCTTTTCTGAAGATCACACTGAACATCCTGAGGAGGATGAAGCAGGAGAGGCTGGTTGACCTGCTGCAAAACAGTAAGGGACTTAATTACTACTCTGATTATGTAATATTATAATCTGAAAAACTGATGTCATTGTTGTCATTTAGAGCATAATTTAGGAGTTTGTCAGCGTAAACTGAAGTCTAACCTGCAGCAGAAGTGTCAGTGTGTGTTTGAGGGCATCGCTAAAGCAGGAAACCCCACCCTTCTGAACCAGATCTACACAGAGCTCTACATCACAGAGGGAGGGCCTTCAGAGGTCAACCAGGAACATGAGGTCAGACAGATCGAAACAGCCTCCAGGAAACCAGGCAGACCAGAGACAGCCATCACATGTGAAGACATCTTTAAAGGCCCAGCTGACACACATGGACCAATCAGAACAGTGCTGACAAAGGGAGTGGCTGGCATCGGGAAAACAGTGCTCACTCAGAAGTTCAGTCTGGACTGGGCTGAAGGCAAAGCCAACCAGGACATACAGCTGCTGTTCCCATTCACTTTCAGAGCACTCAATGTGCTGAAAGAGAGAAGCTTCAGCTTGGTGCAACTTGTTCGTCACTTCTTTAGTGAAACAGAAGCAAAACTCTGCAGCTTTGAAGACCTCCAGGTGGTCTTCATCTTTGACGGTCTGGACGAGTGCAGACTTCCTCTGGACTTCACCAAAACCAAGGCCCTGACTGACTCCACAGAGTCCAGCTCAGTGGATGTGCTGCTGGTAAACCTCATCAGGGGGACCCTGCTTCCCTCCGCTCGCCTCTGGATAACCACACGACCCGCGGCGGCCAATCAGATCCCTGCTGAGTGTGTTTCTGTGGTGACAGAGATCAGAGGGTTCACTGACCCACAGAAGGAGCAGTACTTCAGGAACAGGTTCAGAGATGAGGCCCACACAATCATCTCCCACATCAGGACATCCCAAAGCCTCCACATCATGTGCTGCATGCCAATCTTCTGCTGGATCCTCTCCACAGTCCTGGAGCATTTGTTGAAAACCAGAGAGAGAGGAGAGCTGCCCAAGACCCTGACTCAGATGTACATCCACTTCCTGGTGGTTCAGGCCAAAGTCAAGAACATCAAGTATGAAGGAGGATCTGAGACAGACCCACCCTGGAGTCCAGAGACCAGGAAGATGGTGGAGTCTCTGGGAAAACTGGCCTTTGAGCAGCTGCAGAAAGGAAACCTGATCTTCTACGAGTCAGACCTGAGCGAGTGTGGCCTGGACCCCACAGCGGCCTCAGTGTACTCTGGAGTGTTCACACAGGTCTTTAGAGAGGAGCCAGGCCTGTACCAGGACAAGGTCTACTGCTTCATCCATCTGAGTGTCCAGGAGTTTCTGGCTGCTCTTCACGTCCATCAGACCTTTGTCAACACTGAGATCAACCTCCTCTCAACAAAAACCCAGAAGTCTACAATGATCAAAGTTAAACCTAAACTAAAACATCTTCATCAGTCAGCAGTGGACCAGGCCTTACAGAGTCCAAATGGACACCTGGACTTGTTCCTCCGCTTCCTCCTGGGTCTTTCACTGCCGATCAATCAGAGCCTTCTACAAGGTCTGCTGACACAGACAGGAAGTAGTTCCCAGACCACTCAGAAAACAGCTAAGTACATCAAGAAGAAGATGAGTGAGGATGTGTCTGCAGAGAGAAGCATCAG